>JANAKD010000452.1:0-18845 GCA_027627215.1 Lecanicillium saksenae | reverse complement strand
CAACCTGACTGTTGTCGACGCCAGCAAGAAGTTCCTCGACGGCCTTGCCGGCGTCACCGACCCCGAAGCCAAGCGCCGCTTCATCGGCGGCAAGTTCATCGACATCTTTGAGGAGGAGGCCGAGCGCATCGAGAAGGAGGCCGCCAACTCGGACCGTGCCGGCAAGGTCGAGTTCTTCCTCCAGGGTACTCTCTACCCCGACGTCATTGAGAGCATCTCTTTCAAGGGCCCTAGCCAGACAATCAAGACCCACCACAATGTCGGCGGTCTGCCCAAGCGCATGACTGAGGGCCATGGCCTCAAGCTTATCGAGCCTCTTCGTGAACTTTTCAAGGATGAGGTCCGCGAGCTTGGACGTCAGCTTGGAATTGACGAGGAGCTCGTCATGCGCCACCCTTTCCCCGGTCCCGGTATCGCCATTCGTGTTCTCGGTGAGGTCACCCCCGAGCGTGTCGAGATCGCCCGCCGCGCCGACGATATCTTCATCAACATGATCCGCGAGAATGGCCTCTACAACGAGATTGGCCAGGCTTTCGCCGCTCTCGACCCTAGCGTAAGTTGACCTCTTGGTGAATGGCAATATGAAAAGTATAACTAACTCGACGCAGCGTGCTGTTGGTGTCATGGGTGACAAGCGCGTCTACCAGTACATCATCATCCTCCGTGCTATTCAGACCAAGGATTTCATGTCCGCCAACCCTTACCCCTTCGACCATAAGCTGCTCAACGAGATCTCCACCCGCATTACCAACGAGGTTGATGGTGTCTGCCGTGTCGTCTACGATGTTACCAGCAAGCCCCCCGGTACCATTGAGCTGGAGTGAATACAGCATGGGTTAAATAAAATGGCGCATAAAATATAGAAATAGGTTTTCAACTCTGTGACAGAGTCTCACTATATCGCATAATGAATAAATGGGTTTTCATAGCTGAAAGATTTACCTTCTGAATACTGGGGAGCGGAAGCCTGAGTACTGTCAGCTGTCGTCGACACCTGGCTGTCCACCTTGACAGACGGAAGGACTAAAAAAAAATCGAAAATACTTTGAGTGTAAATGGAAATCAAGCCTCTGTGTTATATCGTGTTCTCAAGAGTGAATGTCCGCGTTGACGCCGTGGCATGACCTCAATTGCGCGTCATCGGCTACCATGATACGCACGAGTTGCAATGTTCGGCCAGCTCTTTTCTTTCGTTCCTTTTCAGCTGTTTTCAACAAGTCAGTACTCATTGCAGTATAGAGGTCAGTCGCAAGAGTAGGGGTTCGCGGAACCATGGCTCTCGTTAATGGCGGCTGTCGTCGCTTTCGCAGCTACTTCAGCTGAGCCAACGCTGAGCAAGCAATATTCGTTCCGGAGAGATATATTTGGGTATTTCAACACGAAAGATCTTTGTACCGTAGATTATATTCTGGATATGTACCTAGCATACAGCCATGCCTTGCCCGCCATTCTAGTACATTGCGGACGCAGCCAAGAGCAACAAAAGCTAGTGCAGCTAAGATCTATGAATATGTGCTCGCTTTCCAACATCTACTATATCGATCTGGGAATCCCTTAGTTGGTGATGCCGACAGGCTTGTTGCAGAGAACAGCCTGGCCAAGCTTCAGACAGTTAGTGACTGCACTGTTTAGTTTCTATTGGGGTCCAGGGGAACTTACGACGGGGAGGACGGCACAGCGAGCCTCCTTGCCGATCTTGGCACAAATATCGCGGAAGTGGTTGGCGTCACGAGGAGTCTCACTGGCTGCAAAAAGGGTTAGCAACTTCGGCAATGGCGATGGCACTCGATTGAGGGGGACTTACGCGACTGAGAGTTCAGGCACAGGATTCCGAGGACGTCGACATCGGCGCAAACGGGGTTGGCGTAGAGGCCATTGGGGCACAGGGGAGAGGGAGTGTTGGTGCGAGCTTCCATCTCAGTAGGGGCGGCGAGAGCGCCAGCAATGAGGGCAGCGACAGCGAAGAACTTCATTTTGATGGAGAAATGGTTGAGGGTTCTGAAAGAAGAAGTAGGATAGAAGGGTAGAGAGGATTGTGTGATGATCTGGAGGAATAAAATCAGGAAGGGGAGGATATGCTGTGCCTTATATAGTTGATGTCAACGCCCTCGCTTGGTCGTTGAGAGGTTTCCTTGCTGCTGCTTCTCCACTCACATGCTCTACCCACTTTCATAGGCAAGTCAGGACTTGAGACAGAGCGCAGGACAGAAAAAACAATCCTCATCGCTTAAAAAACGAAACAAAATGTGGCGTCCGAGGCTGTTGTTGTTCGCTGCGGGCCTCCGGACAGCCATCAATGCAGCCTGGCTACGCCGGTCCCACCAACTAACAGCGCCCGGCTGGAAGACGATACGAGCAGGGTGTGCTACACTTCAGGGATTATGGTTGATATCTCGGGAATTGCTTATACACTCTGATTTCTGCTGCCACTTGGATATGATTTGGGTGGTCGGAAATATGAGACTGACTGCTGTGGTTGTAGCGTCAATGCCTCTGGCTCAGGCCGTGGTTCAGTTACTCTCACCCCTCTACACCATCCAATGAGCAGAAACAAACGGAACCAAGAAGTGAACAACAGACGGTGAATACCTGATGTGACCCTGTTCTACGGATTTGCCCGTACCTCTTACAGTATTCACTTCTCATCCGCCTGACTAGCTGCACACCTAAGCATACACCTTGGGGTTGGAAACGGTGGCTGGGCAAACATTGCTCCCGCATTAGCTTCGGAGACCAAAAAGGTATACATTTTATTACCCCTTGATTGCCGACGCCGTGCGGTATCTTGAAATAGAAAGGCTGAGAAAAGGTCCGAGACTGAGCGGCTGGGCTACCAGCTGTCCATGGCCCACGGTTGGATGCAAGCCACGGCCAAGAGATGTGGAGAAGTGACTGGGGCCGGTCAGAAATGGCAAGAAATTTTAGGAATCGCGGAGGCAGTAAAGTGATTCCGTCTAAATACGGATCTCGTACTTTCAGATGTTGCATCTCTCCTAAGGAGTTACACGACACCATAACCACTCGGCACTTAGCAGGCTCATCTTAGTTCTCGTATACTTCCATTTACTCAATTGGACTGCGCATTTAAATATCTTGATAGACTGGGGTAAAGGCAGAAGCACATAACTCACAATCCCGGCCGCAGGACAGGGCTCGGGTTTGATGGCTGGGGAAACAGGCCGCCTTGGCTTCCTTGTCAACCGGGTGCTTTCTTCCCGGCCTACCATTCTTCTCGCCTTCCGGATGTGTGGTGGGTTCTTACAGCAACAGTCGTTTATTCGAGTAGCTCCTAGCGCTAACATCGGACTATCGCAGAAATGCCCTGTAAACTGTGGAGCGCTGGTGGCTGCACCCCTGGGCTTTGACCCTCGCCCCAAAAACGAAGGAGGGTGGCAACGAGGAGAAAGATACATGGCCCAGAGAATGAGACGGCAATCTCAGATGGGGCCAGCCATGCTCATCGTGGTATGCGTAAATGGCAGAGTATCAGCGCAGCAGAAAGTGGCGCCCCCTCTCTGAGTTGTCTTTTGCTGCATGTGGTGTAGGACACGAGCGAAATGTAAGTGTCATGGGCTGAACCCAGATCCCTGTTCCTGCAGAGCAGGAAGAAAGGTAATGTGGCTGGCTTATGGGCTGCAATCATGCTTGAGAGCTTTTTTTTGCGCTGGGATTGTCAAGTACCACAACATACGGCAGATTGCATGCAGAAAGGCAAGGACCAGCATTTCCTGTACTTCCAATTACATAACCCAGGGAAATTTTACGCGGGCATTGGCCGTGCCGGTGCTGCAGGTGGCCATTGTTTGTTGGCTAGGACTGATATGTCACTTTCGTTTGCGCAGAGGCACTAAAGTAATCATTTTGCTTCTGCTCACCTGAAGAGCGTTAACCGCCTTTGGTCACAGCCCTGCATTGGCACACTGGAAATCGCTCGCAAGAAGAAGCAACTACTCCCGCCCGCTTCGATGCCGAATAAGCAAGAAAAATGGGAAAGCATAATGCCGTAAGCTCACAATCCCGTTTCCGTCTAGACACCGCTGCTTCGCGCCAAGACCAGCAAGCCAGCCAGTGCCACTGCCCACAGAGCAAATAAAGGCAAGACATGCATATTGACGTGGCCTAATTTGGATCGCTCAGCTTCTAGATGCGGCTTTTCAACGCAAAGGATTTTGATGGGTCTGTTATGATGGGCTCCCCTGTTGGGCAGCTCTAGTACATGCGTCAGTTCCAAAAGTAGCAGCAGGGTATATTGTTGGTGTGGGTTAGTTCTTCTGACCACGCTGATGTGCAAACATGTTTCTCGCTCAGCAATTAAGCTACCAAGACAGGTTCATTATTTCCCAGAAAAAGGAAATATCGCATTGTGTTGCTTGGTCCTTGATTCAAAGCGCCGTTATTTCCTGGATCGCAAAGTCAAACAATAGTCTGTGAATAGGCGGAGCTGGCCCAGAGTTGCTGCTACACTGACTGGGGGTCCCAGTTGGGCAGACCAGCTGGTCTAAGATTCTTACAGCCATCCTCCACCTAGCAAGGTAGACAGCCACGCTCTAGAGTTGCATCTTGATACAGCTCAGCCCACCCGCTCAGCTGTCTTTGTTGGGATGAACAGCTTCTTGGCGCTGACCGAATTCATTGCGCGTGCGGCGCTACTCTCCGCCATCAGTCATCCTAGACCTAAGTCCTCCTATTCGGCGACCTCGAGAGAACGGATATTACCAATATATTAATGCCGCCGTCCATCCTTTGACATTACTTGCTGCAGCTTCTGAGCACAACTGCATGGTGTTAGGCCCGAACGCGCTCTGCACAAGCAGCTTGCAGGAAGCTCAGCTGGGCCAGCATCAGCCGCTGATGGTGGCCACCCCAGGCTACCAAGGCCAGGGGGAGATACATATGTACAGACATTGAGCCACACCAGAAAAGGAAAACAGATATGGCGCTGGTTGGCAGTTACATACAGGGGTAGCGCCCAGGGCGGGACCGGGCCGGGCGGCCGCCTTCTGTGCTGTGATTTGCTCAGCAAAGGTAGGCTTCACTGTGTTGCACGCACCAAAATCAAGAAAAGGGCCTGTCATGCAGCCAACTCGCAGCGCCACGCTGCCATCGGGATGCCAGGATGGGGCCTGGGCAGTGGCGGCGGGCTGGGGCCTGCCCAGCTTCCAGACCTGCCGTATTATGCATGTCTCCCTTGCAGTGGATAATTCACGCTGGCCAGGCTATGGTAGTTTCTGTTGGGTACAACTATGCAGCTCCTCGCTGGACGGGGCTGAGTGAGCCCAGAACTGCTACAGCGGCCTTTACCGCTGAGTTCTTCGGTGTCTTACCATCAGGTGTTTACGTTTCCACGACAGTCATGGCCAGGATGGGTCTCCTTTCCGGACCCCAGCGCCGTAGCAACCCCATCTCGCAAACCGCCTTACCAGCTTTTTGTCCCAGACCTCTGACAAGGCTGGCTAGTTGACAGCGCATCAGGCCGCTAGCCAGAATCTGGTCGCTAGATTCCGCACTACAACAGCCACCCTGACGGCGAATGGAGGCTCCCTACTGCTGTGCCAGGGAGGTCGAGACTATTATCCAAGTTGCGAGCCCCAAAACGGGTGAAGTACATTGCCTTGCCTCGACCCTCGGCCATTTTTAGTGCGATGGAGACCAGGCTCCCGCCAGAGTTATTCTTTGTCATTTCGGTGCTCGGCGAGAAAAGGAAGCAAGCTCCATCTCAAACAATGGACATTGTGCTTTCTTTTTCCATTGTCATTTGAATTCAATATCAGCATCATAGCGCGCCCGTGGTCTCGCATCCAAGGCGGCCGGGTCGCCGACATTAATCGAGTCCAGTGAATGTTAGGACTACAAGGGAGTTTCGCGGTATCCTCGGGCAGCAATGTTTTCATGTCTCGGACCCTGCTCTTCAACGGCCAAGGTCGCTCCTAGCCATGCCCACCCGGTGCAGGCATAGTCTCGAATGCACGTAGGCGCCGGACAAGAAAAGCTCAGACATTTGGAGGGGACCTGCAGCTTGCTCCAAAAATACGAGCAGAAGGGTAAGAGAAAACAAACAAGAAATCTGAGACCAACCATGCGTACGGACAGGTACTTATCCGCCCACACGCAGTAGCTCTCCGACTCTTGATGTGCAGTCAAACTTGCTTGTCTTGAAGCAAACCCGAGCTGCGGCGGCCGCTCTCTCCCGAGTTTTAATATCCGCGTAGATTAAATGCGTGCACTCGCACAGCACTGCGGCATGTCTGTGATATTGGGAGATTATCATTCAGATGTCCAACCAGCCTAGGTTTCTCAAACCATGAGAGCCAAGGGCGGTCGCGTTGAAGTCGAGCGGTCATCTTGGTCCATGGGTTTCGTGTAGATCCCAATTGCAATCCATCTGAAGTAGAGAAACTAGCATTTACTTCGGCTTCAAGGCGTCAGTAGCTGACTCCCCGACCCAGCACAGGTCTCCACGGGGTCAACTCTACTTGTCAACGATTGAGGGGAGCTTGAAGTATCTAATTGGTCTCTTTAATCCTCCATTGGGGCCCTCCCGCGCTGATCGCGAGAATTTTCCACGCCCAGCGCGGCCCATTCAAAAAAAAAAAAAAAAAAAAAACATCCCGCACGCTTATGCGCGGGCGTCCGGGTGGCTTGAAGCCGGTGTGCTGTGGCGAGCTCAAGGTGGGCTTCCCGCCATCAAAGCTGCAGCTGCGTCTCCAAAGCCTGGAAANCGCCCTGGCAGTGCATCTTACACACGTATAATGTGGCTTTAATATATGTGCAGCGTCGATCAAAAAGCCGGGAACGACTTTGATTTGCCACTTCGTCCTTCATTTGCACTCTACAAAGTGCATAACAGTGCCCGGAGAAATTGCAATCATTGCAGAGCCCGTTCGAATAGTAAGTACATTCCTCCTGCAAAGTCGCAGCTGCTTCGCCGATCATGTACGAATTGAGGGATATTTTCCCTGGCGTTTTACTACGCCGCGATATGGCAGCCTTGGTGGCTTACTTGGGGGCAGCCTCAGTGTAGTAAGCGCCAACTGCGGCATTGACGTGGTTCTTGGTCTCCATCAACGTGCATTTTGGTTGAGCGAATGTACAGCTGTGGATTCTTCAGAGCTCTTTGTCGACATAACATCTAAAATGTGGATTTGGTTTGGGTGCTGACAACCGAAGAAGGCGTCTCCTCTGGGAGTCCAGAACGCGCTAAAGTAGCTCGTCGAGACATGGGGCTGCAGCTCCTTCCTCAATGCTCTTCCAAAACATGCAAAGACGGAGACTTTTCTACGTTGGGGGCTGTAAGCTATCTCGTAAAGTTGCTTTTCTCCGGTAACGTACCTTTCCCTTTTCCCTTTCGCACTTTAAAGGCCGTCTCGGCGCAAGTAGACTTTTCAAAAGTTGCGTTCTCTAAACGATAGAAGAACGGCAAAGCACGAGCCTCCTTCTAGCCAGTTTCTCTGCAATGAAACACCACCACCAGCGGTAGTTAAGGCGAGTTATAGGTGCAAATCCTCCGTCGAAGGAGCTACTTTAGCATGGAGCGAATGCAGGTCATTGCTGGAATACGGTCGCGGAGACAATTCCGCAAGGCGGATGGAGCCTGTGCCAGTAACAAGTAATCCTTACTCCGGTGCCAATTTTGGTTGAATATACGTAAGAAATTGGCTCTGATGCTGCGATATATTCGGAACCACCAACTGCTGTGCCATGTTGTCCAGCATCCGGAAGAGAACTGCCTTTAAATCTTGAATGTCACAAACTGTCGACACCGCCAAACCGCTGGAACATGAGCCTGAAATACGAAAACATCTCATCGATTTATAAACTAGCGTGTTATTCTGGAAATTTCCAGCTATTATTCATGCCCTTGCTCTATATTGCTTCTGTTAATCTGGAATCCGGTTTCGACCGTGGCATTGTAGGTGCAGGGTCGCGATTACGACAGCAAACCATAAGTCTAGCGATGGAACAATGCACTCAGACAAGTAAAGCGGTCGTGACATAAAATTTTATGTTTCTATATAATCAAGTAATGACGAAGGTAGAAATAACTTTTTGATGGTGACTATAGCAGTATCGGACAGAATGTAGCCGATGACAAAGATCGGCGCGGGAAGCTGACATGGGCGGTCGTGAGGTTCATTTTGCGTGCGCTTGAATACTGCTGAGCTAGCAATGGATGTCCACACATGCTCAAACAACAGCGCGCATCTTGGCAAAATCAAGAACGCCAAGGCCCGTCGCTGGGAAACCCTGAAGACCACAGCCAGGGTTGCGGCCGCTGGTGATGTCTCGGAGGCCACTCTTTCCCTTCGCAGAGTAGAGCAGTGGGTTAATGAAGCCAAGGTTGGGCTTGCCTTGCTGCTTGCGGTAGTCGTTGAGAACGGACACAAGAGCAGCCCAGGATGGAGAAGAAGCAGAGGTTCCAAGGACGTTGAGGGTCTGGCCGTTTGTAATGACCTGGAAGTTGAGGCTGACAAGCGAGATATCAGGGTATCCACGCCCGTTCTTGTTGAAATAGCCGTTGGCGCGGTTACCGTCAAACTTCTCATAGGCGGTAACATCGTCTTGCTGATACGAAGGAGTGGAGAAGCGGTTGGAGAAGCCGCCGCCAGTTGAACCTGAAACAGTCGACGGTGGGTTGCTTGCAGAGTTCAAGTAGCTTGCAAAGTTGGCCATTTGATCTAGAGCGTGTATCAGCACCAGGAAGGTAAATTATGAGTGCCGACGATGGGATTTATACCTTCAAATTCTTGTCCATTAGGACCAGCAGCGAGAAGCTGGCTTGGATTGGGGGCCGCTACGCCGCCAATATACTGAGAAAACATTGCAAGTCACTTTTTGTGGCTTCGGAGAGCGATGTAATAATGCTTACCTGAGTGTCTAGGTTGCCTTCAAGCAGGGTGTTCTGGTCACCCGAGCCAGGGTTGTAGCCACCTGCAATTGAAACATATTGGAAATCTTGGAGTCCTGAAGTATATTTGCTCCTTAAGCTTTGGTAGTCCGAGTGACTAGCAGCGACGTTGATGAATAGAGTGCTTGCAGCAGTAGCAGATCCTTTGCTAGTGTAGTCGACGTTGTACAGCGAATTGATGCAAGATGGCGTGATAGCATTAGTGTTGCAAGGTTGACGATTTTCCAGAACGACGTCAACGCGCTCTTCCACAGGCGATGTTTGCAAAGTTGGGCCCATGTTTTGGTAGAAAGCAGTGGTAGGGGTCACTAAGTCAATGATACCATGAAGACCCTTCGGCACGGAATACTTGGTAGTTGCTGGGACTGGTCGCCCAAGAGTGTGGTGGTTGAAAAGCTCATACTTGGCATCAAGAAGGCTCTCCATGGCGGAAATAGGAACAACAAATTCGATCCAGTTACTGGTGGGCTGGCTGACCTTGCTGATACTGCTTGAGTTGAGCCAGTCTTTTACAGCTTTCACGTTCTCCTTCGGTGGAGCAGTGAATGCATCAACTATAAATGAGAGGTTAATTACGCTAAAAATACTGCTTGGAGGGGAGCCAATCGTACCTTCTTCTTTCGAGAGCCACTTTCCATAGTTAGGGCTATCTGAGTTGGCGATGTCAAGGAGCTTGTCTTGCAGTGCCTTGATGTTGCTCTACTTCAGACCAATCTGGGCCTTGACCTTAGTGGTCTTATCTGCAGGGCCATGAATAGTCCACTGAGGAGGGAGCTTAGGAAGATTATGGAAAACCTGCAGAGGTCCGAGTTTTGGGGCAGTGGGAATGGCAACGGCACCAATAGCCCAGTACGCAGCAAGAGCCAAGCTGGTGGTGAGCTTCATGCTTCAGTCGAAATTTGTGGGTAAATAAAATAATTGCTTGATGTAATGCTTTTGATTCTTGATGAGAATTTGGATTATACATTCAGCGGTAACATCTGTAACTTATATACTATTTTGAGACGGCCATGACAGATCTGCTTCCAGAGTTGACACTCGAGGATAGAATCCTAAATCACAAGGCGCGAAAACTATTCCATTAAAAATACTACATATAAACCGACTTTGCATGAAATCGTGCTAAATGTTGGTGCTGGCCGGATCGTTTGTAAGAGTTGACGGCGGAACTTTTGTCAGACTGGTGTGCTGGCAGGCCGCCAGCTCGGGCATGATGGCAGCGAACCTTGCTCAATGAGGCAGCTGCCACTTTAGACTTGGGTTCTAGGCATTTGAAGTGCTGCAAAACTCACTACTTCTTAATTTCTGGTTATTTGCAGGTCTTTAGCTTGCATTCTCGTCAGAATATGCTCTTCTGGCCCCGCTGGTCATCGATGTTGCTTGAGGTTCGTCGCGATCGTAGCTTGATATTTGTCGACCGCCTGGCATCAGACGCTGAGAACGAAGAAATCTACGCAAGCCAAAGATCAGCCGTTTTTTGTCACCACGGGCTATAGGCCGAGATCGGTGGCCTACGGATATATCAGACTAATTACAGAACCTACCAAGACACAGCCCTGCCAAGACGGGAGCCAGGTGCTGCAAATCAAACAGCTGCAACTGCTTCCCGTACCTAGATCCTGATTTGAAGGTATGATATCTCAGCTTGGATAGGCACACCATCTCAGCAATAGATGTTCGAATCAAGGCAGCTCGGCAGTTGGATATGGTAAACTTGATGCGCCGCGCGCACAAAAGTACTTTTCATTGTAACCCCTTCATATGTACCACTTCCTTCGGCCCAAGATAGCTCGGTGCGACCGTGCCATGATCAGCAACGAATGGCCCAATTAGCTTCTCAGATGCTCCCATGGCTGCCCAGACGATGTATCCCCCACTTCCTTTAGCTGCCTACAAGCAGATGTAGTGTTAGCCCTATCGGGCAACTCACAATGGTGCACATGCTCCAAGTATCTGGAAACCCCGAATTTCGCCAGCTTATTTGGTGGAGGTGGTTCGCGCTAAAAGTGTCTAAAAATACTGCCTTACGGATTAAAATTTGTCGTTTAACGGACCGCCTTCTCTGGTAAGGTGCCAGTGGTGAACTTTTGTAAAGCAATGCTCGGACGAGCGCGGTCATTGCCACGTCGGCAAGTGAACCAGGCATAGCTTGCCGAGCCTGACCTTCTACGCTATTCGCTGCACTCTAACAAAGGGACAGGTGCTACCGTGGTAGCGCAAGGAATTATCAAACAGTGACTATGAGGGAGAATAGGAGGCGGAGAGAGCCTATCAGGCAAAAAGGTAGGTTCCAGAGGGAGTCGAACCCTCGCTGGCGGAATCAGAATCCGCAGTCATAACCGTTAGACCATGGAACCCAGATCTTTCGGTGGGAACGCAGCTGCCGTATTACGCCTCATCAGCTCCGCCCAGGCATATATGTAGGACAACCCTGAGAATTCTCTGCGAAGACCTTCCGAGTGAAGATACGAGTTCCATAGTATGAATCCAAGTATAAGGTCCAAAATATTTGGTTGAAGGCAAGTCGTAGGATCCACCAGTTCTAATGCCCCACGCGATTCTTCCGCACTGCAACCAGACCAAACTGAATGGCTATTTCAATCGCATGGCAGAGAAACAAAGGCTGAAGCTCGGCCATGATTGTAAAGAAATGAGAAATTTATTTCTGCTTTCAAGTTATCCATTTTTCTGTCTCATTGGAGATAGGTCTTGGTCAAGCGATGCGTGTTTCTTTGCCAGGATGGCGGGGTGTGCGTTGAGAATGAGCCGCCACTGCCAAGACAATAGAGCGTAATACATGTATTGATAATTTTTATAGAGTGAATAGTCATATAGATCTCGCTAATAGATGCGCTTTCCTTATTTACTCGTTCCTCTGCACTGTCGCACGGGAGAGCGCCACAGCCTCCTTGTCTCTTTAGGTTCTTACTTGTGGCTGGATGTGGCACCTGTGGTCCAGTCAGGTTCGTTGCCGCGCCATGAAGTACCTGTGATTGCGGTTAGTATCGTGATTCTGTTTCTTTTGCATTGACGTGATTTTTTTCGCCAACAGCTTCATTACCTAATGTTGGGTGCGTTAGAATCGGGCCTTCCAGGTCAGGAATTGAATGTTCCTTTGACCAAGTTACAAGTTTGTCCCAGTTGCGGCACTGGTGCTCCGTCCGCTCGCTAGGCCAGGGGAATCTGTAGTCGTCAATCCATTCATATGGATGCAGAGATACGTCTCCGTGGCACATCAACGTCTGGCGGAGCAAGTCAATGCAGTGATCGAAGTGTTTCCGCTGCTGCTCGACCGGGTTCGGGTTGTGGTAGTAGTCTCCGTAGTACGATTTGCGAACGTGGTTAACGCAGTGGAGAGTGTGATAGACGTCAAGGCTAACAAAATATCCTCCTTGCTCGTCATTCAGCGGCACAGAAGTAATATTCGCCTTCTCGAGGTCTTCTTTTTGGACACGGATGTCGTTGTCTGAAAATTTCGATGTTAGTGTGCGGACACATTAATGTCTGATGTGAAAACTTACATTGCAACAGATTTGCCCAAGCTTCGTCTACCTCTGGGCGAGGCATTCCTCTGAAATTACTGTGGCCGTCGAAAACTTCATGGTCGATAATTTGTTTTCGGTATTGAATCGCCACGTTCGCAGGAGCTAAACCCGCTGTCAGTATACCATGTGCCCGCGTCGCACCTCTTTCACTCACAATAAACAACGCCATTTTCGCAGTTGCAGTTCATTCCGCGCAGTTTTACTGTCCATACCAATAATAATACTGTAATAACACTGTATGAAACAATCGCGACAGAATGCAGAATCGTCTTCAACCGTCCGTTTCGTCTCGTTCGCTCGTATTGTAAGGACTGCAGGAGCTTGTCCTGGGACGTGTTAGAGCTCAGAAGGCTTTCCGTATCGGATGAGTCGGTAGCATCATTTCTGGTGCTTTCTGAATGTTTTTCGGTGTACATATTAAAACTATACTTTGAAGAAATATATTTCGTCAAATTCACAGTCTTCGGAAAGTTGTGAAGCTATAGTTGCGGCGCCCGAGAAAGGCTGGCGGGGTGGAACAGACACACCAACTGTATTAGTGCTTACCACTGTTGCGTTATATTGTAGCGGTAACCAGCCCTGTCGCCCCCTCACTAACAGGATTATCGGCGCAAGCCACATTTGCACGCGCACCCCCCCNAGGATATATATTTGACGGGTAATAACTTTGTGTAAGGTTACATTCGAGACCCTTGGAGAACCTATGCTCCATAATCCCCAAGTTCCAGTCCTTGGCTCTTACATCTTGGGTTTTCAATACCCTAGTCGTTATCTATTGCCACTAAGTCCAAATCAGTCTACAAGTGCAATTGGGGGCTGTTTCCACCATAAGGCAGCCCCAGCTCACAAGGGGAAGACGAAAGAGTTCATTGCGGGGTCCAAAAGTTTACTGTTGCAATTAATACTACAGTAATGTTCTAAACTCGTCGTCTTTACACCCCACTTATACCGCCGTCGCTGAATGGCTTTGTCATTATTCTAAGCACTATTCTCAGTTTCAGAGCGCTTTCCCCAACCAGCCTGGTTGTTGTAGAGGATATCACCCTTGGCCTCACGCTTGCCCCAGCCAGCCTGGTTGTTGTAGAGAATATCGCCSTTCGCYTCACGCTTGACCTMSYCRSCCTSRTYGKTGTAAAGGATGTCGCCCTTGGCCTCGCGCTTTCCCCAGCCAGCCTGGTTGTTGTAGAGAATGTCTCCCTTGGCCTCGCGCTTGACAGCGTCGTTCTGCTCAGGCTGAACGGGTGCAGCTAGAGCGGCACCGAAGAGAGCAAGAGTGATGGGGATAGAAAACTTCATTGTGAACTAAATTGTAGGAAATAGAGTGTTTGTGGGAAAAGTTCAATGTTAGTGTCTGGGCGACTCAGGTGTGGTACTCAGAGGATCTCGTCGGTATCTATAAGAGCAGAGAGCCAGAAACTCACATCAGCCTAGATTGACCTGCCACACGTTGCAGTATGGGGTCTCCGGCACTTCGGTTTTAGTCAATCCCTCTTTTCTAATTCAAACAGAAATGGTGCCATATTTTCCGCCGTCGAATAAAGACACCGACTGTTCGAGAGGGGCGTGGCTATAACTGGCCCAGAACTTGCAGGTCTGCGTCAAGCCACTCGGTCATCAGTCGTCCAATCGGTATTTCTTATTATCTTTAAGACTGATGTCACCATTTTTATCAAACTGATTATTAGTTGGAAGTTCCTGTTCTAACTCTAGGCTTAACTTTGACTCAAGTTAACGTAGAGATACGGTACGATGCCTTGACAGCCCTAGCTACACCGTAGATTTTCGTCCGATATACATTTTCGTGGGATCCTAATTATTGAAATTTTGACCTCTTAAGAAAGCCTTAAAGTGAATTTGTTTCTTGAAGATCTATGGAGCTGGCGTAGTACGTAGGGTGTGTCGGTGGCGTGGCGCAGCGCGGAGTTTACAGTCACCGTTCCTGGCTTCTATTTTGACCATGAGTAATGTCATTTGGTTGACAATAATGCTGATCAATATACGATATGGAGTGCAAACACCGCATTACTCACGTACCAATCCTGTGGCAGACAACAACATGCCTCTCTGCCTGCAGTTTGGGTGAACTAGTGCTCTCCACTGTTCCGGTAGAGTTGCGTCTCTACGTAGCACAGTAGAAACACGCCCTTGTTCGTTTATTAGCCACGATTATCAAGGTTGCTTCTTTGCAACAGCGCTAATGTAACATTCTGTAAGAGGAAATCGCCAACCTTGGGTCCGCCACCTGGGCCTGGGCTCTTACACAGTGCACAGTGCGCGAGACAAGGTGCTCCACCGCAAGGTAAGAGACCCCAAGCTTACGAGGTCCAGTACCTTACCGAAGTCGGGGCTAGCTAGACTAACACGACCAAGCAGTGATCTCGAATTCCTCTAAGAAAAAAACAATTCTGGTAAAAAAACCTCAAGATCTGAACTTTTGGTGCTCGGGAACACAAAATGGCACGACGAGCGTCAGTTGAAGTGCCCTTCCTGAATAAGGAAGACGCGGAGAGCTTCGATCTGCCAGCACGGCCAACTCGACGAGAGAGATGGGCCAGTATTCTGCCCTACTCCGCCATATTGAATATTGTGTTGTTGTTTGCCCTTTTCGCTGTATGGGATTTTCAAAAACACAACACCAGCAAGCACTATATACCAAATGAAATTTACTGTAAGTACTAGTACCGTCAGACTGAACCAAGAACTGACATCTTGAAGCACCGTTACAATCGGCTGTGGAGTACCACAACGTGATGTTCACTGGTGGTCTGAAGGGGGATACATCTAAGTACTTGGGTAAAACGAAAGAGGTTGACGAGGCTTGGGAGGCATTATATGACGGTATGGGCATTCCTCACCAACGCGGAAGACGATGGGCTAATGGTTTGAGTTTCAGACGTTTTAATCTCCCAAATTTCGCCGGCGCAAGCTGCGTTGCTTCCAAATGCGACAACGAGGTTCAACAACGAGACCGACTACCACATTGTTGAGCTGGACGTGTTTCACCAGCTCCACTGTCTTAACATGATGCGAAAGATGGTCTATCCCGACGTCTACCCCATGGACTTGACATCTGGCACTCCCGAGGCTGAGGATAACCTTTTCCACATGGAGCACTGCTATGAGCAGCTAAGGCAGTCGCTCCAGTGCACGTCGGACCTCGCGACAATTACCTGGCAATGGAGCAGGAAGCAGAACCGATTTCTTGGAAACGTGCACTCCATGCACACCTGCAAGAAGTGGGATAAAATTCACGATTGGGCAGTGAAAAACAAGGCTGAGCAGGATTTGGACTTTTTTAAACCGGTTAAAGGAGCACCGATCTTCAAGAATGAGTAGAGCTCTGATGTATAATACACGTAATGCACTAGACATTGATTAGAGACGGCTTCGTGTTGTCGACTTACAAGATAACGGAAATGAAAGAACTTTTAAATAATGGCGAAAACAAGTAAATTGACTCTAAACCGTATATTAAAAGGTCTATTTCGCACATTTGGGGTATTTGACAAAAATCTTGGTGCCGGAGTCTTTCATGCCGCCCGCATGACCACCAATCATTTTCACGCAGTGGCTTGTGTGGTGGTAGTTGGCTGTGTACGAATCCAGCTCCTGGGTCGGATCCAAGAGAATCCTGTGAAGTCTCTTCCAGACAAACATGCAATGCGTGACGTGCCAGTCAAACGAAGTCAAAAAGTTGTCGTAGTCGCCCGCGCCCAGTTCGTCCATGGTAAGGTTCTTGCCCGCTGTCTCGTAGAACCACTGTCTGTCCTTGTACATTTCCTCAGTATCCTCGTCATCGGCCTTTGTTAGGCAGGAGGCCGGAAGCCACGAGTGAAGCACAATGCTGTACTTGCAGCCCAGCGCTTTGGCTTCCTCTGGGGAGTTGCCGCAGTCGCCGTTGGACCAGGACAAGGGCTTGCCGGTAATGGGGTCGGTGCCGTTGCGCGCATGTGGTATGCTTCGCGCGTGAGAATGCACCGGCCGCGAAATGGCTGAATGAATGGAAAATAGAGCTCCCATGGTTGCCAGACCGAGGACAAAGGCGCTCACTGTTGAGATCCAGCGACGCGATTGGCGTGGCGCATGTCGAAATTCTTCATCATATTCCGCAGAGTAGTCGCCAACCTGTTCGTACTTCGTCTTATCGGCCATATTGAATATGAGCAGTTGGGTTTTTATTTTTGCTGACTATTTCGAGAAGAAAACAAAATAGACCGAGACGACTGTCAACCAGCTTGGGACAAGTTGGTGGGGACGGTGCTCAAGTCCACGCTGGTAGCTTGACTACAAATCGCATCAACGAAACCATTGTTGTACAAGCCGCTAGGCAAACGAAACTTTAGCGAAAACATATTCACACTGTGCAATTCATGGTAAGGGAATGTTACAACGGCAACCATAGATGCAGGTGGCTGAACCAGGGTAAGAGAAAATCGCCTTAAGCCTTACTGCGAACTAAACTAGCTGCTCACTCGCCGTCGGCGATGACCTGATTGGAATATAGCGCCCCCAGCTAAGCCTCCGTAGCATGCACCGTTTTCCCCAGTGCCGGACAGATACCGACGCTGCGGGGATGACGGGGAGGGGGCGGTCCAGCAAGTTTTGCGCAACTTCGAGCCTCAATTTGACGGGGCAGGAGCAGGGGAGCCGTACGAGAGCAGGCCAAGTGATGGCGGCGCGGGGTTCTAGTGCGTGGTCGAGGTTGGGGGTGTCAGCACCAGCATCCACCTCGCCCCCAACTTGGCCGCCACTATTACGGAGCATCTCTCTCTAGGAACCACGAGTGCAGAGAAGGAAGTGGCTTGCAGAAGCTATACGAAATTCCCTCGGCGGATATGATTGCTTGGTAGAAGGAGTCAGCGCATACGTCGTCGTGCTTGGCACCGGTCGAAGGGGTGTCGCAGGCTTCGGAGCCCGACCACACCGATTCTCATATGGCATGCCGTGATCTACGTTGATTTGCTTGGATTGTTGCATTTTTACAGGGCCAATCAGCCATGTAGCATTCCTCGGCCAGCCTTTACATTGAATTCGCCGAAACTGCCCAATCTGATAAGACAGGCAAAGTGAGGCAAGTCGAAGCCTTATCGCATGGGCTCCGGCGGGCTCAACTGCATGCGGCTCTACGAATGTGAGTGAGGGGTTTCCGAGCAGTTAATTGGGCGAATCAACCAAAGGAGCTCACTTGCTCTCTTTTCGCTTCTATTTTCTAATATTGGGAGCGAGTCCCCGTGACACTACGATGCGCACTGAGCACCCAGACAGGGTACGTACCATGAGCACAAGTTGACAGGAAAGCCCTGGCCTTTGCTCTAGCAAAGACAAACAATTTTGACGCCTCAAGGCTAGCGCTGCCACTGAAGCAATCACATTTTTATTCGCGCTATTCCCTATTTGACTTTCTTTTTGAAGAAGAAGAATTCCACTGGCAACTAAGCCTACAGGTAGTCCGTGGCCTAAGGATCTGGGCAAGTCGCGGTCTCTTCATACAGAATAAAGGAATGGAGAGTAAAAGACGGTAGAAAATGATCTAGATTAAAGTAAAAGCCTTTGAAGCTGAGCCCTATCTGCATCTTTTTTTGGCCGGAGCCTTGTGATTCGTCCGGGGCAGGTCAAATGCCAGGCGGCTGCGACGCTGGCTTGCAGGGGGGTATTTCCTAATTTGGGTGTCAATAGGATATTTTGACCCTGGTCAACCACCATGGACGAACACGTCGCTTGTGCTTCTATAGCCGTTCTGCCCTTTCAAGGGCCTTTTCATACGCTATAAGGGCTTTTGTTTTGTTTTTTTCTGCTGCTAATGTGGGTTAAAATGGAATAGTCTTGATTGCGCAACTGCCGTCGCAGCCCTGGTGTCCCAATGCTGGGCGGAGACGACACCTCACCTGCAGCTGGGACCTCAATTGATGCTTTCTTTATGATTGCCCATTGACTTGATCGAGACCCTTGATTTCTTTATTCTCATGCGTGTGCAGGGGCCAAAGCGTGGCGCTGCAGAAAGACACGATGTCGTTTGTGCCGTGTAACCGCCGAGTATAAACACCATGGGTATGCCCCAGAGTCAACGAAGCGTCCATTCTAATAACATCTCCTTCATTTTCTATTCCCATTTCATATGTATTCTATCTCACATCATACTTTTTAACACAATCCAACTTCATATCTCTAACCCATCTCACACATCTTTGCTGGACAAAGATCAACGACGACATCATCACACAACATCAAACATCATCACACGAACCAAAGCCGGAATCTCGGCATCTTCTATATGAAGCTGTCGGTCATCTTCTTTTTCACCGCGGTGGTTAGTGTTTTGGCAGCTCCAGCACCTCGTCCATGGTGCCTGCGGCTCTCCCAGCCATGCTGGAAGCTCAAGCGCGCCGTCGAGGCCT
>JANAKD010000451.1:0-18849 GCA_027627215.1 Lecanicillium saksenae | reverse complement strand
CCGGCATCACCTACGTGACGCTGACCAGCAGCGCCCCGCTCAGCGGGACGTTGACGGATGACATTATTGTTGCCGGTCCCATGGCCGTCGCCATTTCTTAAGGGCTTCTTTTGTTTCATTTATGTAATTTACTTAGAACGGTGGCATGGCTTGGTTTCTTTCTCTTCACTAGCAGCGTGCGTAAAATAGCCAAGTAGACTTATTCATACACATGGTTTACATGCCTCTCCGTTTCGCTCGCCGTGATGCTTGCCAATATAGTCTGAATTAAGCTGCCTGTAGCCCTCGTTGAAGGAACTCTGGTCTCCAAAATTTCTTCTTCCATTGTCGCCGAGTTAGATGCATTAGTGCAAGCATCCGCATCTACGACGGATCGAGCATCAGTCCTGCCACTCAAGCCGCATTCAAGATGAACACGCGCGGCGTGCGTCCAGCGCAGCTCATACACGTGGCTTTACGTATTTGGAAAAGAGCGGCACCTTCTGGCTGAAACCGTGTTGAGGCATCCTGGTCCTGTAAACAAGCCGAAAACGCCAAGCACGCCAACCTCTGACACGGCCCTGTCGCAACTCCACCATTCTGCCTCAGATTCGTCCCTTCTGCGCAAGGCCACTGTCCGTCACAAAGCCATTCGGCCAATCGGCATTGCGCGAATTCCATCCTTAATGACCATCTTTCCAGCATCATGACAAATTTCTGCTACTGTCGGCATGTTTATTTCATAGTATTTTGCTACTTAACCACCCGCCAGAGCCCGCAGCTTGGCATAGTTGTGCTTCCCAGGCCCAAGTCTCATTTCTCTTCCCCACAAACTAATTAGAAACCCTCAGCATGCAACTGCAGCTGCGAATACTTTTAGTAACGCCGTGTATGCCTGTCCTGCTACCATCTCATGCGTGTCTTAATCTACATTTTCAACTCGATGGGGTATTGATCAGAAACAGCCTCTTCCGTAACAGATTCATCATGTCATGTTTGCCGCAGTCGGCACATCTTTCGTTCTAGCCTCTGAATATCCTCAAAATGGCCGGGCGTCAAGGTATGCCTGGGCCTTGGCCCAAGCGGCCTTGTCTTCTGCCGGCAGCTCTTTGCTGTCAAGAGTCTGCAGGCCCTGGTTGATGGCGTTAACAAAATCAACGACAAGGCGAACATCCTCAGTGAGAGCCTCGGCGTATGGGACAAAGGTCTTGGGGAACTTTTCCAGACGATCAGCACGTGCCTCCTTGCCGTCGCTAACCTCGTCATCGTCGAAGAAAGTGCGCACGGCAATACCCAGGCCGATATCCGGTTCTTGGAGGAAAGGAAGTCTGTGACGTTAGTATGTTGATTCGAGTCGCGATGATGGCGGTAACTTACTTTTGGCTGATTTCAAGCTGATCGTCTCTCTCGCGCTTGCATTGGCCGTACATGAACATGGAGGCAAGAATGGCCTCTACCAGGTCGCGGTCGGCCTCGCGAACGGCCGATGATAGGGATCGGAACATGAGAAGGCTCTTGTTCAATGGGCCGGTATAACCAAATACTTGGTGTCGCAGCTTGAGCAGTGTGGCGGCTTGGCTAATGAGAACAACAGCAGCCTTGTCGGCGTCGCTGCCCTTTCGTGGCAGACCAGGCGTGCCTTCCTGGTACTTGCCCGTCAACAGACCAAACTTGGCAAGCTCAAACGCCAGGAGAGCAGCCTCGTCAAGAGCGGGGGCGTCAGGCCGGTTCTCGGTGGCTTCCTTCAAGGTAAGAAGAGTGGTAGCCAGGGCATTACCCCATTTCGTCAGCTGGTGCGATTCGTTGACGTAACCGCGGAGGTGGAGGAAGCGCCAAATGGCAACGGAGACAACCATGTCGGTGCTATCGATTCCACGGATGACCTTGTCTCGGGTAATGGTCTTTTCAACAAAATCAGTGTTGGCGAGAGCAAGGACTTCGAGGTACACGGGACCAGCAAAGTCAGCAGGGAAAAACTCGCGTAGATCCTTTTCCTTGACATCCCAGGTTCCGACCACCTGCGAAGGAGCGGGCTGCAGAGCACGGTGGTTAATCTTGTGCGAGAACTTTGGGTCGAACCAGACACGCATGGTAATATCCTTGTGTCCAATGCCACGGTGCACTCTGGGAATGATAAGCCCAAGAGCCTGCTCCTTGATGGGCACAATCTTGGAAGTCATCAGCTTCTTGTACTCGTCCGACGCCGTGCCATCCAGAGTTGGCTGCACAAGAATCTGACCGTGTGTTATACAGTTCAGGATTCTGGAGCCAATCAAACCAGTGTTGAGGTAGTGGAACAGCTCTGCGGGAAGCTGGAGGCCGAGGTATTCGTGGTTGTCTTGTGTGAGGTTATCATAGTCGTTGACTCGCACTTCGCCCTCCTCTGTGATGTGAATAAAGTGGTGGACGGCCATTCTGGCCTTGCGGTACTTGTCGAGCCAGTTGGGATCTTGGGCGACAAGGATGTCGTTGAAAGACGCACACGCCGTCGCCACAGTCTTATCAGATGTGCGCAGAATGTTGACAGCGTCCATGATGGTGAAGGGATGCTGGTAGATGGATGGCTCCAGCAGAGGAGGGAAGGGTGGCAGGAATGACGTTCCGCTCATGAGCAGAGCATCGATGAGCATGGCTTCACCAACTCCAAGAGATCGCATAACCCGCTTTCTCGAGATGGCAGTGACAGTCTTGTTGTCAAAGTCAATGTTGCGAATTACACAGTCTTTAATTGGGTAGAGCAGAAGCTCTTGGGAGCCCATGATGCCGGCGCATTGATCGGAATCAATCACTTCAAAGTAGGCAAGCTGCGCGCTGGCATTGTAAGGCGCAACGAGGAAGTGAAGCTTGCGCTTCTTCAGAATCGCTTGCAACAGAGGGTACAGGTTCTGGAGACGGAATGCGCCGGGGTTGGCACCAAAGGTGTTGACTGCTTGTTCTGCCGAGGATTGCGAGTAGAGGTTCCAGGCCTCGTCCGTCTTGGCATTGGCGGCACGGGCGCGCTTCAGGGACACCTCATCCTGACCGGTAATAGACTGACCGTCGAAGATGAAGAAGGGGATGATGTTGTTCTTCTCCCAAAGATCAAGGTTTTGTTCAATATGGGTGTTGATGCCGGTCAGGCCACCGAGGGCAGAGAGGAGTGGTTCGTGAGCAGGAGTCGTGTCAAGAATGTGGCCGAGGTAGTAGGTGGCATCGATGGCGATACAGCAGTCGTCGATCTCGGACAGGTCAAAGGAGCTACAGAATGTCAGCGGGTCTTCGCAGCGACATGCAAAAGGAAGCTACATACCTCGCCTGGCCATTAACCCAGGGATCCTCGGCTAGGACTGAAATTTGTCAGTACTTGGTCACCAAGTGCGTCACTGCGGGGCAAGTCGGCGTGCGTCGAAGTAGAGCTTCCAATGCGGAATATCAATCGCGAACCACCGCCTTGGCCACTGTCTGTATCTGGTTCTCGAATGCAGACATGACCCCATCTCGGCTGGCGCAGGACCAGGGGCGGCAGGCTATCGGATATCGGAAACAAGCCGTTGAAGCGCAGCCGGCAATTTTGAATTCGCATTGATTGATCGCAAGAGGTAGGCTTCGACTTTCTGCAGCTGCAGGCACAGGGAGAGGCAACAACTCACAAGGCATGTTGTGCGGTGTGTCGCAATCAACCAGGAGCTATATTCTCGTGTGACGGATCGCACCGGTGAGCGTGCGTTGGGCGGGAGCTGAAAAATAAGAATCAATGCAGCGCAGAGCTACAGCTGGCAAAATTCCAATCGAAGACGAGATGCAAGGAGCGTCGTGCGGCGGGCAATGGCAGCACCGTGGAAGGTCGTGGGAGGTGGAGGGGGAGGGCGGGTTGAAGTAGGCGGGAGGCTGTGGCAGCAGGGTCAGTCAAACAGCAGCTAACAGAGGACGACCAGGCGCTCCGAGACAAAGAGGTTGCAGCATGGAAAGAGAGGCGGGACAAACCCAAAAAGACGGAGAGTCGCAAACCAACCAGGACGGGAGGAAAACAATCTCGCTTGCCGCTGGGAGGGAGAGGGGAGGACTGGTGAGGGAATCGTGCCCGTGTGTTTGGGAAGGAAGCAAGGGCCGGAAAAACGAGCGGGACGACTTTTGGCTGCCAAAGGCGCGCGCGTGATGGCAAGCTTGCTTGACTACCTCAGTTACAGGGGCCGCTCCAGCGATGGTTGCTTGCTGAAAACCGAACACTGGCCCGCCACCAGCTGGCGATGCGGTGGAGGCGCGGGCTGGTGCTGCTAAAAGTTTAGGGGACTTTGCTACCGACGCGGCGGCGGGCGCAGCCACAGCCACAGGCTTGGGTTTGTGGCTTGTGTGTCCTGATTAGGTCTAGCGTGGCTGCGATAATGAGCATGATGAGCTGCACGATATGGGGGAAACCGGGCTAATGACGCATGAATGAGAAAAGAAAGTATAGATGTTAGCTTTTTTACGGTATTCAGAATTGGTTCCACTTTGAGGGTTAGGATAAATTTGAGTCAAACTGTTGTCGCCCAAGCATCACTAGCCAGGTTTGTCTGCTCAAACCGCTTGGCTAGACATGTTCTTGAAAGGCAAAGGCTGGGTTTAGTACATGTTTTTTCTCTCTATCCTATTGCAAAAACGCTTCTGGAAGAATAAGGAGCTCCCAGATCACGGCTAACATCTTTTGTCTTGAAACAATCAAGTACTACATGTGGCGATGGTCACGCTGCCTCACGTAAGTACCCTATAGCTTGCTACCAACGGCAGCTTTCTTTGTCAACGCTCACCTCTCTCTATGTCCATCTTTTGAAATACTTTCTACACTTGAAATATGCCGCTTTACCCTTGTACTCCACAAACGGATTGTTCCCCTCCTTTGGGTTGCCACGAAGATACTCCGCCGCCATCAGAAGAATCACAGGCTCTTCCCCACCGTAACCCATAATCTCGTAGTCTCGCTGCTCACTCTCAATGACCAGCTGCGATAATAAGATGTTGCCCATCTCACCACCCTTTACATGATAGAGGCTGGCCTTTTGTTTCCACCATTGTTCATTTGAAGAGCGAGCTTCCACCACTTTGTCCAGCACATTGGACCACAAACCTTCGCATAGGAAAACCCCATTTAAGCAAATGTCTGGGCAGCCAGTCAACATGGCACTGACACTTGATTCTGGTAGCATCAACCCCGTTAGAAGCAGACGGCGGAGACATGTTGGTGATCTCGCAGATAAAATGCTGCCCACCTGGAATGCGGTCGTGTCCCGAGCCTCAGCGCCAACGACTTTTTGTGGCAGCGGTGTAAACATCTCCAGCTTGCGAAGAACCGGACTGCTAAGCACCGCTCTCAAATAATCATTCGCGAACTGTTTCCAGTACTGGTGCGCCTCAAAGTAAATGTTAATCCTCAACGACTCCAGGGTCTCGCCCGCCCTGGCCAAGTCTTTCATGAGGGAGTCATGACCGGGCAAACTGTGTGAGTCTCCGGTGCGATAATCGGAGAGCGGAAGAGCAATCGGAAATACGCTCAGAGTTAAAGCGCGCAGCCGGATTCCGGCATCTTGGAGATGTTTCGGAAGAGTCGTCATTATCGGCGCGAAATGGACGTCGCGGAAAGAATCCGGAGCCTTCCAAGCACCCTGGTGTCCATATTCGACGAACCGGCTAAGCGCCATCATATCACTTCCGTCCAGCACTGTTTGAAGATTCATACCTGGCCTTCTTTGCGCGTCCATCTCGATGGCCTCAAGGTGAGTGAGCCTTGTTAGACAAGCAACCAGGTCGCTGGAAAAGGTGCCGCTCTTGAGATATTCCCGTTGCTCTCCCATGCGTCGCCTGTACCCCTCGTGAGCATCGTTTAGGACCGCAAGGTACGGAAAATCCTTCGGGTACGTCATATTTTTCTCTTGAAGGCAATCATCTTCATCCGACTTGCTCCGCAATTCATTCAACAGGGCACTTGAATACCGCGCGTCCTCTCCGACGTTTTCATCCCAGGCTGTGGCTATGCTGAAAGCGTTGCGCGCCATGGCTCTCATCTCACCCCGCGCAAATATCTTTTCGATGCCTGAAAGCTGTCCAGTACCAGCCTCCTGAACCCTCTGGGCCATAAACTCACCCATCTCGGACACGACCCGGCTCTGGTGTTGCTCCAGGCTTTCTGCGACGCCCATGTTGTAGAGGCCAGTGTGTATAATCACGCCGCGGATGCATGGAGACAGTTGTGGATGCTGCGAAATTAGATTTGCTGCTTCGATTGATTCCTTGTCGACGGAGATGGACAGATGGGTGAACAAGAGCGGCGACGCAACATCGCAAAAGCGACGACAGACGAGGCGCAGCCGCTGCAGGACGACTTTAGACCCTTGCCACGGTGAGTTGTATTCCCCTTTCCAGTTTTCTAGCGCTTGTAGGTATTCGAGTTGCGGCTCAGCGAAATGACCGAATATCTGGCTGAGAAGCTCTACGGGAAACTCTCCCATCTGCTGGGTTGTCATTGTGGCGACTTGGTGCTGGCCTGAATCGAGGTGGCCGGCGTTCGATTACTTGATATCAGAGGCGAAATATTGAAGTGATCGAATTTGGCATGAGGACGCGAAAATTCTCCGGCGAGGTTCGAGAGCTTTGTGTCGCTTGCATACCAAAGAGGGAACCCATTCGCGAGCCCCTCACCTCTAGGCAGCCTTGTAACCCAAGCAAGGCAGATCCCGAAACGCCGCTACATAATCGGAAATTTGCCCATAAATCCATTGATGCGATTTGCGATTTCCAACATCTGCAGACTTTCTCCTAATCCGAACATTTATAGAAATCTAGTATCTGAAATTCCTTGTAATAGGACGGGGTGTCGTCATCCTGGTCGTCCAAGCACCCCGCCATCGCTAACGGAACCCACCGAGGCGATTTCCCACCTGCCCCTCCATCACCACCGGTTATCGGCGCCATCAATCGATTTCAGGCCATATTTAACAGCCAACACACCCGCATTCATCATTTCCGCCCTCCCAATTTGTTGCTTAATGCCCACAAACTCTATTTAGCACAACATGGCGCAATCTGGCATCCCAATCATAGACATCAATTCGGCGGACGAGGCTACCATCGGAAAGCAGCTCGTCGATGCTGCCGAGGAGCATGGCTTCATATACATCAGAAATCTTGGTCAAGACATTCCAGTAGAACAAGTTGACGAGGCTTTTGCACTGGTGAGTGCGGCTCTCTCTTTCTGAAGCCCACATGCTAATGTCGCAGTAGTCGAAAAAGCTGTTTGACGCGCCTATGGAAGAAAAGGTCGCTTGCTCTATTCAGACAAACAATCGTGGCTGGGGCGGACTGGGTTCAGAGACGCTGGATCCCCGATCTGAAAAAGTAGGTCCTATTCGCATAATCGTAGAAGCGTGTCCTACTAACACTTATTCAAGGTGGGAGACTTCAAAGAGTAAGCGTCTCTAATGACAATCAGCACTGCATGCTAACGCATTCAAAGAGTCTTCAACATCGGCTTGTTTAAAGACGGGAAGCCCCAGCAGCCTCTTCCACCTACCATTATACCCGACCAAGCGCGACTCGAAGCATTCCGCGATGTCTGCACCGCCATGTGCTCCAAACTCCTCCGCCTCATCGGCAACGGCCTAGGTGTATGTCCTCATGCAAGCTCCGCTCCCACTCTGCTCACGCCGCCCTAGGTTGGAAACTTCTTTGCCGAAGCCCAAGAGATTAAACCTGGCGATGAATGCGACACCATCCTTCGCCTGCTCCGCTACCCACCGCCCGCCAGCGCCTCCCAGGCCGAAGCGGACGTTCGCGCGGGCGCTCACTCCGACTACGGGTCCATCACGTTGCTATTCCGTCTGCGCGGCCAGGCCGGCCTCGAGGTTCAGCTGCGCGACGACAGCTGGGCGCCCGTCCCCGTTCTGCCGCCGGGCACGGAAGACGACCCCAGCCCGCCCATCCTCATCAACATCGGCGACCTGCTGTCGTACTGGACCAACGGCCTGCTACGCAGCACCGTGCACCGCGTCGTGTTTGGCGGCGAGGGCGTCGCCGGCGAGAGCGCGACCGAGCCGCGCTACTCCATCGCCTTCTTCTCGAGCCCGTCGCAGAGCACGGAGCTCGGCGTGGTGCCGAGCGAGCGGGTGAGGAACTTTGTCCCTCGGGGCCAGAGCACGAATCCATACGCGGAAAAGAAGGTGATGCGCGCGGATGAGCACCTGAGGATGAGGCTGGAGGAAACGTACGGAGACTTGTACAAGAAGAAGGAAGACAAGGCATAGGATGCTAATGTGAGATGTGTTTGCCACTATCCGTGTGTAAACTATTCAAGAAATAACCAACGCCACGCAATGCAGCAGAGAATGCAAAACCCAAATTCTGTCTATACCAGCCCACAATACCATCGTCTCCAGGGATCCTGAAACCCATCGTAGTACTTTTTCGTTATGCTCGCGTCTTCCGCGATGGAAACATGCTTCAGCACGCGCCAATCGTATACCGTGATCCAATCGCGCTCCTCCTTCCTAAACTCCTTGCGCGCCTCGTTAAGTCTGGCGATGAGCGCCTTGGTCTCTGCGCTCCGCTGCACGCTATCGACCAGCAGCACTCGGCTTTGCGTCTTCTGTGGCAGGTCTTGCCCGCGGTGCATCTTCCACCACGTCTCCACGCACGGAATCACACTCGGCATGTCCACGCCGTGCTCGCGGAATAAATCCGTCAGTTCGGTAACCTCGAGCAAGCCTGGATTTGACAGGAATATTGCTTTCCCAACAAAGCCGCACCGAGAACCCACATGCTTGCACTGCTGTACAGGGTCCTTCTTGTCTTGAAACGAGACTGTCATGAGCACACCAGCTCGCATTAACATCTGGCTGTCGATTCTTTGAGTCGGCTCATCATCTTCCGCATCCGAGCTTAGTATCTCAATAATCTCTTGCGGCGCTTGCGGCCGCCGCGGCTCTAGCTTCACCGTGGCTTGGCTGTCTTGGCTGTCGGCCGACTGCGTGTCACCGTACGATGCATTCACATCCATGGTTTGCAGTGGCTTTCGCGGCACGCTTGGCAGCGCAGGCTTGTTTCGGAAACTAGCTATGCAGGGGCGCTTGAAGCTCTGCTCCGGCGAGGATATATCTTGCACTCTCTTTGATGGTGCGATAGACTGCTGCGGAGAAAATGGGCCTTCTGCCGAAGATGCGGGAATCGAGATAACGGAGACAGAGGCGTCTCTATGCACATTTGCGTCATTTGCTCGCGGCGTTGATGCTATAGATTGGCTCTGCCGGCTGATTTCTGTGGGCGCTTTCGATGACTGGCTATCGCTGGCCGTCGTCTGTGTCATCTTCGCTGGCGAGGGCGTCGGCATCGTTGTCACGGTTGCCTGACTTACTGCGTCCACGGCGATGCCCCTCGGGTCGGCGCCTTCCAGCTTCGCAATCCAGTGCAGGTTTTCCTGGCTATCTTCAATGTCCGGCTTGTCTACGGCATCCTTGGCCATGGCTTGCAGCTCGTCAAATGTCAGGACGTCGGAGAAGTCACGGTCGGTGTGGATCTTGGTGATGGCAGGGAAGCGCGGCGTCCAGAAGCCAACGTTGCCGGGCTTGTCGAAGCTGAAGCAGCGAAGATCAACCACCATCGGGTTCGTGAATGCGACAGCCAACGGCGCAGAGCATTCGATACCAGACGGTACAGTGAGATCGGTTGATTGGTTTTCGCGGCGTGGGACGGCCAGCAGTTCGCTGAGGGCGATGAATGACTGCAGGAGCGCTTCTGAGAGCTCGACTGCGCAGACAACAGTAAATTCCGGCTTGTGATTCCATCTCTTAAGTTCTTCCTTATTATTCAAGCAGCCAACGTAAAAGTGTGTCCACTTCAGGTTTGCAATACGATATGTCTTGGCTTTTGCCGCGTGGAAGCCAGCTCCCACCAAGGCAAAATCGCCAACGTCGCCAAACGCGCCAATGTATTCCTTTTTCAGCTTAATGCAGCGGCAAGACGTGGTTTGCCCATTTTCCCCAACAATGATGTACGGCTCGTCTGGCTTCAAGACCAGCCCCTCGCCTCTCTCGATGACAACCTTGGCAAAGGCTTTCCGCAGGGCCGAAGCGGCAAGGGAATGACGGAAATCGATTGTCTCTCGTTGCACCAGCGCAGCAACGCCGCTCTCACAGTGGACGACTTTTTCAAGCAGCTTCAATCGCTCCGAATGTCGAACGTCCATGAGGGACTGCTCATCCACAAGGAAGATGTCGTAGTAGACCATCATCAAGTGTTCATATGGTTTCGGCCTGGCCGTCAGTATTGATTCGCTGAAATCTCACATTGCACTTACTGTGAGTCTTGCTCTGTGTTTAGATGCCGCCCACGACGAGTGACGTGGCCGCGAATTTTGTGGAAGGGCATAATTTTCTTTTCCTTAACTGTAATGTTAGCACAGCCCACACTACTTTACGGGCCTGCTCACCAAGTCATTGTACACAACCAACTCCCCTTCCAGTATACACGCCTTTTGAAATCCACATTCATGCGTATTCAACCTGAGCGCCCTTTCAATTGCACTGGACCTATTAGCATCCAAATCCGAATTGTTGAGAGTTAGTACTCACGGTATGACCCTTTCTCGATCCTCTGTGCTGTCCTTGCCACTTTTGGAGAAAATCTGCACACTGTTCTTGGCTTTGCTCATATCCACATGGATCTGGCAGTACTCGCCATCCATCTTGGTCTCCACGCTCATTCTCCCGCTGCCGATGTCAATACAGTGCTTGATGCTTCGGCCCTTGTGCCACTGCTGCCTGCCAATCTTCACCCCCAGCTTCGGTTTAACCATCGCCAGTGCCCGTCTGGCACTCAACCTCCCCGAGCCTCCTACCGTTGGTAGCAGTGCGCCCCGTGCCACGGAGATCGCCTGAAGCGCTTCCGTAAAATCATCCCGAATCTGCAATATGCATGGCAGCACTGGATCGCAAGAACGATAAATCAATCGTGCATCGAATATGAGCGGTTGGTAATCTTTCAGGACAAGCCGCGTGAACCACTTTGCATCGCGTGCCGAGAGTCGCCGGTACATGTTTTCCAAGTTCCCACGGCTTTGGTGCGACATGGCGGCGCTTGACTGACGAATAGATGGCGAACTCCATCGGATGCGTGATGCCAGGCGATGGAGGAGCTCATCTACCTCCTCCACGGTGACATTCAATTCAGCACTTTGTTCGGGATTAGGCTGCACGCGAGTCAGCCTGTCATCTTTCTTCTGTGCAGCAGTATGATAAAAAAAAGAACCCACCGTCACAGACAGGATCCTCTCCACGCAGTCCGCCAGATCAACCCCCGCACCAGGCCGCTTGTATGTAGTCAGCTCAATCATCCGCGAGGCGCCCAGCATCAGCGCGCGCCCGACAATCTTCTCCAGCGTCGGCGCCTGGATGCAGTACACCCGGTCGGTGCGCTTCTCCGGCAGCAGCGTCGACAGCAGCGCCGCCAGGTCGGCGTCATGCACGTCCACGGCCGTGCGGTGCCGCCGGNAACCAGGCGTGTACGGCGGGGGCATTGCTCTTACGCGCTTGGCAGAGACGGTAGGACTGCTCCAGCAAGTCGCATACTGTCGAGAATGGGAGCGGCATTGTTGGCTGGCGGCGAATCTGCTGTTGGTCCTTGCACGGTCGAAGGGTTGTCGGAACCTTTAGGCGCTCTTTATCTATCTGGCCATGCTAAACAACCGCAGGCAACAATGCCGACCCGCAGTATAGTGTTGAAACTAAATGCGGCGGATTAGACGTTTCGAAGCTATCCAAAAAAAAAAATGGCATGCTGCTAGGCAGCTCCGTGGCGCGATGCAAGTATGCCTGATCGTGAGGTCGCGCCTCCGCCCGCTAGTGCGACGCGAACCGGGCGGTTTGTCACATGAGCAGCTCCACGTGGACAAGGCTGACATGAAATGCTGCTTGGCACGAGATGATCTTGACATACACGCTGTTTGACACGAAATGCATTTTGACATGAATTTATCACCCGACGTAGTTCAAACTGAACATGCATCAGGCACTAGCACTATTCCATGACCGACAGCATATCCAACGAGCAAGGTCAAGATGGCCTGCCTAATATAGTGCGACGGTAGTCACTTATACCCGTTCATGCAACATTAAACAATCTTAATTGGCAATTATATATTCATCTTTTGGTATGCTGGCATCGCCGTGCCCATATTTTCATGTATGCACTGCTCCTCCTACATGACCATTGACAGAATGCAATACTTGTAAAACATTAGTGCAACATGGTCTGTCTATAGCCATGCTAATTCAATCTACAATGATTTTGATCCGCCACGTCTCCATCACTTCTTCAATTATAGCGCGTATCATCTTAAAGGGCATATGGGTTGAGAGATCGGATAGTCAGGCAACTATTCTGGTTAGCTTGAGCTCAAGAATGATTGGCAACAGCAACTTACGGTGGGCTCTTGGTGAGATCCGTCTTAAGGATGATGGGCACCCTTGTCATCTCCGTCACATCCTGGATGTACTCGCCATCCTCCTCACGAAGCTTGAAAAGCTTCAGGTACTTCTCCTTGTTGGTCAGGCGAGACTCAACAGCATCGGTGATTGGCATTCTCGAGTCGGAGCGAGCGCGCTGAAGAGCGCTAGCATCCGTGGCAGAGCGATCAGGCGAGCTGGGGACGCTCTGGGTAGGGCGGTCGCCAAGAGAAGCGCCGGCCATGGCCTCAGTAACGTCCGAGACGTTGTCCTCCTCGTCATCATCAAACAGAGCGTCAACATCGTCAGTAGACATGGTGCCAGTCTCAGTCTGCTTGCGAGTAGCCTCCTCTCTCTCCTTTCTGGCCTTGGCGGCCTCTTCGGCCTGCTTGGCAGCGGCCATGGCGTTGGTCATTCTCTGCGAGGCGGCAGCCTTGGGGCGTTCGTCCTCGGGGACATACGCAGAGCTGGGAACACCCTTCTCCCAGTAGAGCTCGAGAACACGCTTCTCCTTGCGGAACTCGGCCTTCTTGAGCGGCAGCTGGTCGCAGTGTACGCGCTTCTCGAAGCCCCACTCAGGAATGAGAACATCAAAAGCAGACTCGTACACGCACACGACGATACCCTCGGTAACGAGGTCGCCGTTGCTGTCCTGGCGCTGCTTATCCATCTTGCGGCAGGCCTCGATGTGGACGCTCTGCTCTTGGGCGTTCTGCGCAGACTCTTTCTTGGTGTTGGCCGACTCGACAGTCTTGACCAAGCTCTCCATCTCCTCAGTGTACTCAATCTTGCCCTCAGAGAGGACGGCCTCAAGCTGACGGTGAACGACAATATCAGCGTAGCGGCGAGTAGGGCTGGTGAAGTGAGTGTAAAGAGGCAGGTTCAGGCAGTAGTGCTGCCACAGCTGCTTGGGGGTCTTGCCAGCAATGAAGTACTTGGCGCGTTGCATGGACTTGACAACCAGAGTCTCCATACCCTGACGAAGCTCAGAGTCCTCCACCTTGAACAGGCTGTTCTGAAGTGCACCGCTTCCAGATGCATCGACATCGTAGCCCAGAGCATTCATGCGCTCAACAAAGGTCTGGAGGCGACGGGGGTTGGGAGGAGACTGGCGGCGAAGGAGAGCTTTCTCGGGCAGACCTTCAGCAAGGCGCTGAGCAATGTAGGCGTTAGCCTTGTGCATGAGTTCCTCGACGAGCTCGAGAGACTCGGTGGAATCGAAAATGTTGAACTGAACAGGGTTGTTCTCGTCGTCGAGCTGCTGGAACAGGCGGAGTGGTGCAATGGGCTCACCGCCGGCACCGAGTCTGAGCTCGCGGAATTTTTGGGCAATGGCCTGCAGGATCTTGACAGTCTTGAGAGGGACGGCCTCGTTCTTGTAGGCAGACTCATCGCCAGTAGCGGCATCAATATCAGCAAGAGAAAGCTTGCCAGTACTCTTGACGATACTACGGCCAACCCAAGCATCGCCCTCAGCAACAGAACCGTTATGAGGGTTGACGCTGAAGACAACACTGACAGCGAGACGTTCCTCCTCAGGAGTGATGGTGCAGACCTCTCCGGCCAGCTTGGGGGGAAGCAAAGCGCAGAAGCGGTCCACCAGCTGGACCGAGGTGCCGCGCTTCTTGGCCTCGCGATCGACAAGAGAGTTGGGCTTGACAAAGTGAGCCACGTCAGGAACGTGAATACCAATCTCGATCTTGCCATCAGGGCGAGTCTTGACGTGAACGGCGTTACCAAGTTCAGCACCGCCGTTGAAGTCAACAGTGAAAGCTTGCTCCTCACGGAAGTCTCGGCGAGCAGAGACGGAAGCTTCCTCCTCCTTGGAAAGGTCCCAGTCCTGGAGGCCGACGCTGCGCAGAACAGCATCAGAGAATTCATCAGAAGAGAAGTTGTTGTCGCGCAGGAGAGCATCAGTTTCGACCTTGAGATCTCCCATGGGTCCAAGCTGCTCCACAAGAGTACCGAAGGGGTGGAGGGAGGTGATGGGCCAGCGCTTAATGCAAGCAACAAAGATGCGATCGGCGTAATCCTGGTGCTTCTCGACGAAGTCTCGGGGGGCCTGCTCAGTAGGAATGGCGATAAGAGGGACACGCTTGTCGGTGGGCTTGAACCAAACAATCTTGGGCTTCTCTTGCTGACGGGAGTCGTTGCGACCGGTGCTGCCATCGCGAGCGGCACGCTCAGCCTCCTGCTTCTCCTTGGTGGCTTGGCTGCTAGGACGCAGGAGGCCGAGGGTACCGGAGAACATCTGACCGGCGACACGCTCAATAACGGCGACAACGTGGCCGGCGTAAAGGGGCTTCTGCTCATCATTAATCTCCTCTTCCTCGACAAGGAGCAGACTCTGGCCTTCGACTTCGACGTCATCGTTCTTCTTTTGTGTAGGGCGCTGGCGGAGACTGCCACGACGGCGGATACCACCCTCGGCATTGCCCGAGTCGTCGGTACGGGTTGAGCTCTGGTTGCCCTGGTTGGTCGAGTTGGAACGCGTGTCGGTGATATCCTTGCGCTTCTTCTTCTCCTCCTTCTCGCGCTTCTGGGACCAAACCTCGTCGACATCGAGAAGCTCAATAGCGACAAGGTCCCCCTCGAGGGCACGGTTTCTGTCCTTGGATCCGCAAATGAAGATATCGGCGTCGAGGAGTCCGTCCTGAGTGGTGACATAGGCGTCGCTACGGTTCTTCTTGTTGACGCGAAGAATACCAGAAACGAGCTGTCCATCTCCGAGCAGAGCGGGCAGCGAGGCCTGAGGAAGATAGGGAGTGAAGAGGGTCTTGCGCTGTTGCTGCTGTTGGCCGCTGAGCTGACCACCTTGCTGTCCCTGGAGGCCCTGGAACTGCTGGCCGTTCATCTGAGCAGCCTGCAGAGCTTGGAGCTGGCTAAGCTGCACAGGGTTCAGGTTTTGGCCGTACATCTGGGGCATCATCATCTGACCAGGGAGCTGGAGGTTGCCAGGGTTGTACTGGAAGGCACCGATTGAAGACACAGACTGGTTCATGGAAGCGCGGGATCTGTGACCAGGCTGGAAACCCTGGTTCTGGCCAGCGCCTTGTTCCTGGGCCTGACCCTGAGTGCGCCAGTTGCCCTCGAAGTTGCGGGATCCAGTACGGCGCCGCGCTGCCCGGGCTGCTGGCCGCGCTTCTTGAGGATGATCTTGTTGACGGCCTCGGCGGCGTGTCCCATTTCTGCGCTCTGCAGAGAGTCGAGCATCTCCTCGCGGAAGCGCGCGGCGCTGGCCTTCTCGTCGGCCTCCTCGCGCTGGTCCTGCAGGCGGCGCTGGCGCTGGCTCTCCTGCTCGGCGGCGAGGCGCCTCTGGCGCGCCTCGTCCGACTCCTTGGCGAGCTTGCGGTTGCGCTCAATCTCGGCCTTGTGCTTGGCCTCCCAGTCGGCGAGCTGGGCCTCGGCCTTGGCGCGCGCGGCGTCGGTGCCGTTGGCGAGGTCGTCGGTCAGGCACTCGACCATGTACAGGTAGTCGTTGTAGCTGTCGAGCGAGTCAAAGTCGTCCTCGACCTTGTTGAAGACGGCCGCGACGCGCCGCCGGATGTCGACCTCGCGCTCGACGGCCAGGTCGCCAAAGTACGCCTCCTTGAAGCCGCGCAGGCGCAGCGTCTTGTGGCACCCCGCGTAGGGGCACTGGTTCGGCCCGTCCTTGAAGATGCGCTCCACGCACGTCTTGCACATGCGGTGGTAGCACTCGGTGTTGATGCGGAACTCCATGTCCTTGTTGAAGTACCGCGTCGTCTTGCACACGGGGCACGCCTCGTCGTCGTCGCCCGCGGGCAGCATGCTGCTGGCGCCGCTGGCGTGCCGCAGCGAGACGGCTAGTGGCGCCATCGTGGCCTGGCTGGGTTGCTTGTTCGGCGCAGGTGGGGAGAGCTGCAATTCGAAGGTTGGGAGGATTGAGCAACACGTCCTGCGTTGGGCGATAGACCAGGACGGCTGTTGCGATCGTGTCGCCGTGGTCGGTGGTTGTTGGAGGTCGGAAACTAGGTCGAGGTTGGGGGTGCACGGTGAAAGTTATGGTCCACTTTTGCCACCAGATTCACGCCCGCAACCAAGGGCCGAGATTCCACATCCACATTGGACAATTGGGAATAGAATGAGCTATTAGGATGGATTTTGTTCAATTAGGGTTTGTTCTTAAATACATTTACTTGTGAACAAATCACTGCTAGAATGCTGGCGCTGTGCTCTATATGTCCTTGCTTACCCATCACACATTTGCCACGAGCAATCGTAGCAGCGTTCTATTTCTGTAGTTCGCTGTGAGGCACGCACGGGTCTTCACTTTGCTCTGCTATTAATTCTCATTGAATACATTCGATTCTACATGTTCTAGCTCCTATGCCTACACTGCTCGAAGCACGCGTCTGTCGCGCAAGAAGCCACGCAGCGTAAGCCCGATTCAATCTGCCTCGCACGAGTTGATGGAAACTCAGCCTATGAGTTCAGTGATTTTTATATTGCGAAGCAACTTTACGCCCCTTCTTGTTCGGGATAACAATTTCGATACCAGTTGTTTTGGGTAAGTCTAGGAGCTTCTTTGCCATGAAGCACGGAACCTCGCTTGTGAGGGTGGAGCTCTGTAGTCCTTTGACGGAGGCATCTACTTCCAAAGCTGCTTTCAAAGCTGGGAACTTCTGCATTTAGGACATGAAATTTCCATTAAATTTTGATCAACTCATTACATCGTAATTAGGGCTCTCTTGCATCAAGCATGCGACACTACCTAGCTGGAGCTCTGTTACATTGGTCAGCGCGGATGGTGGGGTCGATGCCCCGCCAAGATCTTGCGCTTTCCAGCTTCGATTGCTTTCCACTTCCATCATCCAACTTCAGACCAACTTTTAATCATGGCCGACAAAGGTCAGTCGATGGCACGAATGGACGAGCGCAGAACTAATGCGTACGTCTGTCGGAAATAAAGGCTAAACGTGTATCAGATCCCTCCCCCGCCGAAGATGCCACGGCGCGCGCTAAGGAGCTTGAAGAACAGGCCGCCCTACCGTACAAGTGGACGCAAACTATTGGCGAGCTCGATATCAACTTCACCGTCCCCGGAAACCTGAAGTCGCGCGATCTCGTTGTCGAGATCAAGAAGCTCAAGCTCACTGCTGGCATCAAGGGCCAAGATCCCATCATCAACGTGGGCGCCCTGCCCTTGCAGACATTTGCACAACGCTGACCGTTCCAGGGCGACCTTCCTCACGCTGTTCTCGTGGACGATTCGACGTGGACGCTCTCCACCAACGCCGACGGAACGAAGACGGTCGAGATTCACCTCGACAAGGTCAACAAGATGGAGTGGTGGGCACACGTCGTTACTGGCGCGCCGAAGATCGACGTGACCAAGATCCAGCCCGAAAACTCCAAGCTCTCTGACCTCGATGGCCAGACACGCGGCATGGTCGAGAAGATGATGTTTGACCAACGCCAGAAGGAGCAGGGCCTGCCCACTTCGGACGAGCAGAAGAAGGCTGACATCCTGAAGAAGTTCCAGGAGCAGCACCCAGAGATGGACTTTAGCAAGGCGAAAATCAACTAGGCCGGGGAAATGCATATAGTTTAGCCCATCATGGCGGCGTTTAAAAATCAATATACCAGGGTTGCCTTCATATCATCTTGACTCGAGGACCGTGGCGGCGCGCTCCAACATGGCGTTGAAATCTTGAAGCTGGTGTAGCAGGCCTCCAGTTGGCCCGCGACTGCTGGCGTTCTCAGCAACTTGAGAAATGGTGAGCTCCAAATTCCCCAGTTCAGCTTCCTTTCGAGCCGGTGATGACAGGTCGGCAGCTTCGCGGCCCTGATCGACTGCCATGTCAATATCGTGCATGAGGTTAGAAGCGCTCAAGCGATGCTATGTCGTGTTAATATTGCCATGATATATCGTACTAATTTGAAGCATACCTTGGAGTCGTGGCCCTCTTTCTCGCTTCGAGCGCGCACGCCGTCCATTCGGAGTGCGACTTGCTCCTTTTCAGCCTTGAGGCGAAGAATCTCTTGTCGTAGCTCGAGCTTCTCTTTCTGTACATGACGAATTCGTTTCCGCAACGAGTACCAGTGATTAAGATAGATCGACTAGACTGTGTTAGAGATACGCGCCAATCAATGAGCCACACTCTTCACCTACATGCTGTAGAAGCTGTGCGCTGACTTCTTCGCCGAACGCTTCGAGGACGCGCATCTTGATGCGGCAATCCTTCTTTTTTGCCTCATCCTGAGTGCCTTGTCGCAAGTATTCGTACTTGCCCAGTGTAGAGGCAATAACTTCCTCGCAGACTTGAGCAAAGACATCAACTACAGTCTCCGTGTTGCGGTTGGCAAACGATATCTCGCCCTGTCCATCCTCGTCGCTCTCTGCGTCCGGGCCGTTGACGAAGCGCTGGACCGTGACTTCGATAACCTCGTCGTCAGCGCTGCC
>JANAKD010000450.1:0-18887 GCA_027627215.1 Lecanicillium saksenae | reverse complement strand
CCATGGCGGCGTCCTGCGGCGCGAAGACGGTGACGTTGCGGCGCGCGTCGACGTCGGGCATGAGGCCCGCGGCGTAGAGCGCGGCCAGGAAGGACTGCGCCTGGAAGGCCGGCGCGGTGAGGCGAAGCGGCGCGGGCGGGATGAGCAGGTTGTCGATGACCTGGATCTGGCCGCCCTGGAAGGGGATGTCGCGCTCGAGGACGGTGCAGCGCGTGCCCAGGCTGCTGGTGAGCACGACCGCATCGCCGGGCTGCTTGTTGAGCAGCACGTGCTGGCCGCCGGTCACGTTGGTGTAATTGGAGGCCGTCAGGAGCGTGGACTCGAGGTACGTCGGCCCCGTCTCGAGCTTGCCAATGTTGACGTTGCCCTTGAGTATGTGGTACTGCAGGAAGGCGGTCGTCTGGACCTTGTCTTCGGGGTCCCAGACGCCGTTGAGAGATGTGTATGGGATATTCTCAAAAGCCTTGTCCGAAGGGGCGCAGATCTGGGATGGGCGTCAGTGTGGTGCTTTCTTGGATAGTGTCGTGGTGATTCAGCTTACCGTGACGCCATCGTAGCTCGGCAGTTGCAATAAAACATCAGAGTTGTTCTAGCAGAGGTGTTAGCAATGCAGCGCATCGTTGCATATTGGTAACAAAACGCACCTTGATCAAGCCGTAGAATGTAGTGAGATTGTGTTGCTTCTGCAGGACTGAGCCCAGATCGTCGGCCGACGCAGCAAGAGCCGTCGTCGCAAGCACAACCAGCGGCCAGGCTAATAATTGAAGCATGATGCTCACTTTTCGTTTGATGCCGTAGGGAATTATATCGTCTCGTCAACCGTGAGCGTGCAGAGCTCTCAAAGCCACCAATTGATCGTTGAACGAAGGAGCAAATCTCAGAAATTCTCCGTCTGCCCTAGGCGAGGAGAATTCAAGCCTTTGTAACCCAACGAGCAAGACGGCGCAGACACCCGTCGTGCAACTATGCAATTATCTCGCCGCAGCTTGCGCACGAAAGGCACGAACCCGAACCTGTGCGGGCAGCGCTGCGGTGAGACGTGGTCGTTCTGCTTCCCAATTATTTGACGCGGGGAGCCGGTGAGGATGGGCAGCACAGCAGCGTATATTATGCAAGCGATCAGGAGTTCTTCGACCTGTGACAGATCTGGAGAGCAATTCGCGTGTGGGCGCAAACTGCAATGGCCGCTATAGTTTGTGCTGTCAGTTGCGCGTCGTGTGGCTATTTGGCATGTACGGAAGAACTCGTCCTTGCGCGCCAGCGAATCGTCGTGGCTGGGTTGAAAATTAAGCGTCTTGAGCCTTCCCGTGCCCGGCGGACGAATGATCGACCCCTTTTCTTGGACGGGCCCAAGAATCGGTAAAACACAGGGGAATACGAATAAAAGAGAGAGATTGGCGGACAGGCGCTTTGCCAACACGACTAGACAAGAGTTCAGACGCGCATACGTATTTCATCTACGGTTGCTGTGCTGGCGCGGTAGGGTCCTTCGTTACGCAGGCAGGTATTGGCCAATAATCCGACCGCCTGCAAGCTGGTCCCTGGTCGCTGCTAAGACAGTTGGGAGTCTGTGACTGGTTGGTTTAACCTCAGACAAGACAGGCTGCGAGGGGGGGTTGCTTGATAGGCCAAAAAATTTCAAGACAAAAGGAGCAAAAAAGAAATCTGGCGAGAAAGGATCGACAGGATACGAGGGGGGGGGAAGGGGGGTGGCCTGCACAAGAGGCCAGAAACATCAAGTCAGTGCCGTGCAGCGCAGATGCAAGTTACGAGATGGGAAAAGAGGTCGCTTCCGAAACAAATAAGAATTCATCACCAGAAAAATGATGATAACAAAAAAAAGTCTACCACTACGCGATTTCCTTGGTCGAAATCGTCATGCCGCCCGCGTCGGAGCTGGGGCGCAAAGAGGCGCGCCGCCGGGTGCAAGACACATACGATTTTGCTCATGTGGTATTGCGGCGCAGACAAAGTCAGATCTGGCCGCTGGCTGCCCTTTTCTCGGAGAGGACTCGAATACACGTGGGAGAGACTGTCGAAAGTCTACATCTCGACATAATTTGGCTCTCTAGGTGCAGCACGCTTAATTCCCAAGTTCCCGGTTTCTTATTCTTCTTTTGCAGCCACATCGGCGATACGACACAAAACCCAAGTTGAGTATTAGTATTGCCCATTTCCGAGACTCGGCGTTGCCAAAGGGTATTGCAAGACAAAAGAAAAAAGAAGGCTGATGGATATCCGGGGATCGGGCCGCGTTTAGAGACATTTTTTTCTATTCTTCTTATCGAAGTCTTGTTTTTAATTATGATGATCCAATACTGGTGTACAATGGCATCACACGGACATGATGGGCTCATCACAAACAATATCACCAAATGACGTATTTCCCCCTTCCAGTTACTGGCTGCGCATCTTGGCAGTCGGCGGGTGTTATGCATACACACCCAAGAAGCACAGAAAAAGATGGTGGTGGTGATGCTTGGATGCAGCACTAAGGCAGGGGCAGAGTCAAACGTAGAAACAGCAGACATGACCAAAAAGAAAAGAAAAGAAAAAGTCTCGGAATATGTTATCATGATGGGCGTTGGCTTAGGAAATACCGGAGATATCCAACCGCTTTTGCTTTCTGCGTTCAATGATTGTGAAAAAAAAAAAAANANAAAAAAAGATCAGGCTGGAAAGCAAAAAAGCAAATCTGTTACGAAACAGGACCACCCTTTTCAGACATTTGTAAACGAGTTTGGAAGATACGAGAGACGAAGAGTGGATTGGATTGCCAGCATCGAGAAAGAAGAAGGAAAAAAAAAAANGCTGCATTGCCCTTGCAGGCAGCAAAAAAGCAAAGCAGGCTCGTTCATGAAACGACAACAAGGTGGACCAAATAATAAAAATAATAAAAATAACAAGGGCAAAAAAGTGAATTGAGGTCTGCAGATGATGCATAAGCATCTGCCGTGTGTTTTATAACGGGATACTGACACGCCACCACCATCTTTGACGGGCGCTGATTGATATCTTGCCGTTGCATCTTTCAAAACATGTCATTGGATCTTATTTTCTTTCAATTTTTCAATTTTTTTTTTGTTTTCCCGTATCAAAACAGAGTCCACAAAGGCATGCATCTGCATGCATGCGCTGTACAACTCAGCCCGTCCGTCCCGGGATTGCGGTGGACGCCGCACACCCCGGTTCGCGAAAGTGGGCATTATGAAATGCCATTAATTCTTTTTTTTTCTCAGTTCAACGGCCGACTTGGCATGTGCGCTTTTGCATGGATTATTGTGTATCCATTATCAAATAAAAAAAAACAGGCCAACACGACGGGAATACGGGAGGTTTCCAAGTCCCACTACTGTAGCAAGCCACATACGCGAATTGACCAAGGAACCAGGCACGTTTTCTCTCAATCACGCCGTGTCTCTCTGCCAGCCACCAGGGTTTCCCCTGCTATCAAGGAAGGCGAGATGACTCACCTGCAGCTCTGAAATTATTTTTCTGTTGGGAAGAGGCTGAAAAAGTTTTTAGCGCGTGGTGGCTTCCCGGTAACTTTTTTTCCACGAGGAGGGCCGATGCATATACGGTCCAGCTGCCAAGGTGATGGGCGCTGCAGGTCGGCCTAGCTAGTGGATATTGCAACCATGCCTCTTTATTTCCATGGTTACATCTGCCAGCGACCAGACTAAAAAAAGAACTACAGTGACGTGGTGATTGGGGGATCTCGATGATATCAGTGTTGCACTATCGCTACGCGAGGGAGGGATATCGTTGCACTTGCGTGCCGGAAGGTGGTTCCTTTGACGACCTGCGTCCCCAGCCAGGATGCGTTGTGCTATATTGCAAAAGTCTCTGGGAGTGAGAGATAGGTCGAGCTATTCTGTTATCGCGAGCTGATATCAACGGCGCGCGAAAGGTTGTACATGCACCGTCTGCCGTTGCGTTCCGTAGCGATTAGAATAGTGCCCGTCCGTCCATCTGGGCTCTGATGGGAGCCCACGCTTGATCCGCCAACACGGATAGCTGCTCGATGTTCTATTTGACGTGCAACTTCTGTTTGATACGTTTATTGGTGGTGAATGGGATGAAATGAGCGACCCTCAGTTGGTGGTCTCCATGTTTGGCTTTGTACAATGCAAATCGCAACGGAGGTCTGTAATAACCAGCTTGATGTAAATCGCTGGGCTCTATCCCCTAAAAGCCCTTCAAGAAATGCACTGACCAAGCGCTGAATACATTGCAGGATACCATTGTGAGGATGGTTGGCGGTGATATCCGTCTTACTCTGCTGCCATCACACTCACTCACTCAGGATGGACATCTTGCACAGTATACTCGGTGCTAAATTGGCTGAGTTGATTCTGGCTTACCCAATTGGGGAAAGACAAAGATAAGAAGCATTCTTTTCCAGGGCCGAGACTAGAAAAGACTTTTGATGCCAGCTGCTCCATATCACCAAGACCCGACAGACTGGTCATGGCCTCGATACACTCACCCCTTCTGGGTCCATGCCGGATGTCTCCGTGGACACGTTCAGCAGCTTGCTATCGCCACTCTTCACATGGTGAAACCGGCGATTTTGTGATTTGCGTGGGAGAATCCCATGTTACCAAAGAGGAACATCGTCCGTAGTGTGTGGGTAGTGGAGCTAGATGGAAGGCCGCTAGAAAAAACTTTTTGCGGCATCATGGGTCTTGTGCTAGCTGCATGAGTAGCTAGCAGCATTCATGTTTGCCGTCTCCGACAGACGACGGGGATGAATATTAATCTGGTATCTTTCATTCTCGTCTTGGCACTTGTCCTTTTTGGTCGGGCAAGGTCATCCCGATCAATGCAGACTGGGCACGCCAAAAAATTCTTAGTTGACGATCCAGCTGGTGCTCCACCAGGCGATTCCGGGCTTGAATGACCGACATGGCCGACAGCAATTGGAGGGTCACTATAAGTGAGTGGTTCTAGAATGTGTAGTAATGAGGAACCAAGGACATATGACAGGCAAGGGGTCACGATCCGGCTGAAGAAACTCGTGTCAATGGCTGACCGTGAAGCGAGCCTACCAAAGCTGCCGCGGCGGCAGTCGAGCGACAACGTAACAGTAATGTGTGAGCGGGAAGTCTATTTGTCAACGGCACCGGAGAAGAGGGGAATTGAGGACAGGACTGCCGTGTAGATTGCGCTGAGTGACCTGGGGCAGTCCCAAATAGGCTTATGTGGCAATAGAGTTTGGTCGGTCGATGGGGAAGCGGCTTCATGTCTATGCCAAAGCTGCCCAAGCGGGGAGGGGGTGCCAGAGGGCCTAGCAGTGGGATTTACAGGCACCTGGCACCGTAGAAATGGTGTCAAGTTGGTTCAGCGTGGTTGTCTGTGCTGACAATGCCAGAAACAGTTGGCGTTGTGGCTGGCCGCTGAAAGCCATGGCGTTATGGATCAAGATTATGCTGAGCGGAGAGAGAGGAAAGTCTGTTCAAGGGCTGGGTCACCGGGCAGCGGTCAGTAGTTGCGGAACGGTGACAGCAGAACAAGCCAGCGTGACGAATTCTGCAGAGAGCAACGCAAGTCGTGCGTGTATGGCCATGGTCATCCGATGTTGGCGCCGCGTTGGAGAACTTGAACCCAACAATACGCAGAAAGCTGCATGGGTTGAGAGAGAGACACGGGACAGGGGAAAGGGGAGGGAGGGGCGAGCAGGACAATTGGAGCGAAAGGGGAGCGAGCTGAAGAAGGGGGCGTGAGCGTAACCAGCCATGGCGTTTACCTTTGCCTCCCTAAATAGGCAAGAGAAGAGCTAGCCCTGTCAAGCCACAGCGCTAGAAGGGCACCAGCCACAGGTCATGCCGCTTTTCGAGCCTTGCAAGAGTTGCTGCTTTTACAGAGGCCAAGCACCAAGCTGAGCGTGGGCTAGCTTAAGAAACTAACTGAGCAAGTCAGGCTGCCCAGAGAGCCCCCCCCCCCCCCCCCCCAAAAAAGATTGCTGGATAATTGGCATAGAGGACTAGAACGCTGCGCTCCACCGGCAGCGAGACGTCGCCCGGCGCTACTGTGCAGGCATTTCAGCGGACCATGGTCTGCATGCCCAGCCCATGTTGATGAGCAGGATGATGAGCAAGAAAAGATGCCTGGGTTCTAGATCTGCTAGCTGCGTTTGCCTATTTTTGGGCTAGGGATCAGCGGTGCCAGTGATGAGTGACGGGGAGACTATCGAAGTCTCCAGCCTTGGGGCTACATAGTCTGGCGCTTAGAAGAGGATCGGCCTGGGCATGGCCGGGACGGCGGCCGACGGGGATGACTGGATCCAGGAGTATGTCCGGTGTAGACGATGAGGTGTTTTCCTTGCTAGCCGAGTGAAGAAGAGTCGAGAAAATGGTGGGAGAAGAGTTTTTTTTTCTCTCGATTGGCCCAAGTTGGGTAGGTTGATAAAGACGAGGTGCAGCAGGGTCTCGTCAACTGTAGCCTGCCTGGGACGGACACGACGCTGGATGATTGATTATGCTGGGGGGGACATTTACGGGAAATACCCATTGCGGCGTGCTGGAACCCATCAGCATATTGATTGAGCTGATGAGCCATGGCTTGCCCAGCTGCCACCACATCTGTGATGGCAGTTGCATCGTCACTGGGCCAATGTCGTGGTGTGGACGTCGACCAGTATCATACTGGTACAATGCTTGGTGCAGGGCCTCCTGGCCACTCCGATCGAGAGAGCCGTCAGTGACGAAAGCGGTCCGTAATTAATTTCGCATCTATTTGGGATCCGTCAGGGCCTGGGGTCAAGGCGTGGGTAGGCTATTGATAGATAGTGGACACGACAACGGACGGTGCACGTTGGCAGGCATTGAGAGGCAGTTGAGGAGGTGTGAGGTGAGGGGAGGCTTGGCGGATAAGAAATTAAAGCACAGAATCATCGTATTGGTAGACGGGAGCTCATGGCGCGTAGGTCGGTATGCCGTCGCAGGGGCTAGCTGGGCTGCGGACGTGCAGGATGGAAGAGTCATGAAGCTTTGCAGAGGACGGCGGCTTGGACGGGCAGCGAGCGGTGGGTGGGGGAAAGCATGTTGCAGGCCTACAGCGTGTTTAGTGGGTAAAGGCAGCGACCAGGTAGGTACCTCATCAGGTACTAAGGTAGGTCGAGCGGGTGCTACAGCAGTGCGTTTTTGCAGGTGCTGCAATCGGGGTTCCACTGTAACAGGCGGTAGCTCCGGCTTTGAGCCCCCTGTAGGTACCTAGGTAGGTCGGCAGGCCCTGGGACAGCAAAGCACCCGTGTCTGCAGCCTTCAGCCACTACCTTACTGGTGCATCGCCCGTACGACTGCTGCAATTTTTTTTCTTGTTACGGGGCTGTACAGCATCGGCCACGCCTGACAGGGGGGGTTTCTGGCTTAAAAGATACTGCAGGCTTAAAAAAAAGGAATAAAAATAATAGGCGATCCGGCCATCCCCGCTCATACCCACCAACCACCACCCACCACCTCCAACCCACGCCTGCTGGCCTAAAATATCCCAAATCCAGCACCTCCAATTCTTTCGCTAGCGTCGCCCACCTGCTTGCACTGCACCCTGGCTTCCTCTCAGCCAGCCTCCATCACGACTCTCTCTTAACCTTTCTCCATCCGGTCTTGTGCGTCTCTCTGCATTCACAACCATTCAAGGCATCATATTCCTGGCTTCTTCATAGCTACCGACCAGAGAATCCATATCGCATCGCTTCACCCATATCCTCTTTTGATTTACCGTCAATTCGCCGGCGACAGCTTCTGCTTGTCGTTTGCTGTCGCGCATTGCCAGAGCTTCGCTACTGACGCCGATCCCATCTGCGTCTTGTTGCAAACTGCGATTGCTTCGCCGCGACGGCATCTTCGCCTCTCCTCTTTGCGCCCGCCCTCCATTCTCCCATCCTCTTCCTCCATACACATATAATCCACCATGGATCATCAACAACAGGACCGCTACGCCGGCGGCTACTACGGCCAAAACCACCAGCCGCAGCAGCAGCCCTCCTCTGGCAACGCCTCCAGCAACATCACACCTCCACGCGGAGGATCGCCAAACACCGACAGCGACCGTGATCGCAACCCATTTGGCGACGGCCACGACCATGCCAACCACCCTCGACAGGCTACCGCCACCGGCACAAATCCCTTTGTCAGCCCCGCCGTCTCGCGGCCTGCCTCCAGCTTTGGCTCCTCCAGCGCTCTAGGCCCGCGATTCGAAGAGCGCGCCCAGCGCTACTTCCACTCGCGCCGAGTCGCCAAGGGCGATGTCGAGAAGCCCTGGCTCAAGAAAAAGGACAAGAAGGAGAAATGGGTCACGATTATCCCGCTGATTGGTATTCTCATTGGTCTCGGCATCTCTGGATTCCTCGTCTGGGACGGTATCCGCAGTGTCGTCCACCACAAGTACTGCCCGCTCATGGACGAGAACTTTGACAATGGCTTCGACACCGGCGTCTGGTCCAAGGAGGTTCAGGTCGGCGGATTCGGGTGAGTTTTTCTTTTTCCATATGGGAAGTTCGCGCGTAAATAAATTTTATGCTAACCAACGCAGCAATGGCGAATTTGACATGACGACTGCTGGTGACGAAAACGTCTTCATCGACAACGGTAACCTCATCATCAAGGCCACCCTCCAGGACGCCGACAAGATGGAAAAGACAACCACCATTGATCTTCTCAAGGACGGCAGCTGCACCTCGAAGCAGTACCTCGACTGTGTTGCCATCACCAACACCACGGCTGGCAACGCCAGTGTGGTCCCGCCTACCAAGTCCGGTCGCATCCACACTAAGAAGGGCGCCACGCTCAAGTACGGCCGCGTCGAGGTCACGGCCAAGCTGCCCAAGGGAGACTGGCTGTGGCCCGCCATCTGGATGATGCCCGTCAAGGATACCTACGGACCCTGGCCCGCCTCTGGCGAAATCGACATCATGGAGTCGCGCGGCAACAACTGGACGTACGCGCAGGGCGGCAACAACATTGTCTCGTCGGCGCTGCACTGGGGCCCCGACCCGGCCAACGACGCGTGGTGGAAGACGAACAACAAGCACAGAATCCTGCGCGGCAGCTTTGGCGACGACTTCAACACGTTTGGCCTCGAGTGGTCGCAAAAGTACCTCTTCACCTACGTCAACACGCGCCTGATGCAGGTGCTGTACACCAACTTCAACAAGCCCATGTGGCAGCGAGGCGGCTTCCCGCAGACCACTACCAATGGTACGCGCATCGCCGACAGCTGGAGCCAGACGGGCCGCAAGAACACACCTTTTGACCAGGAGTTTTACCTCATCATCAACCTGGCCGTCGGCGGCACCAACGGCTGGTTCGAGGACAACAAGTCGCTCAAGCCCTGGGTCAACGGGTCGCCCAACGCCAAGAAGGACTTTTGGTCCGCCCGCGAGGACTGGTATCCCACGTGGACCCAGCCTCAGATGGAGATTAAGCGCGTGGTGATGCAAAAGCAGTGCGATGGTGATGAGGAGCTATAATCTGCCCCGAGTTTTCTTGTTTTTCTGTTCCCTTGACATATTACTACATAATCACGAGCAAATCTGTTTCATTTTTATTTCTTTACTAGACAACATGGTATCATAGAAACGAGCACGGAAGACGGTCATTTTGGACCAGGTTGAACTGTCATCATCATTTGGGTAGTTTAGGCGCAGGCACACACACACACACACACAAACACACAAACACACTCACATCTACGTGACCGCATCACGAGTTGTATATAGCATATCTTTACACATGATTTACAAAAAAATTGAAAATATTACAAAAGATAAAAAAGACTTGACCTAAAAATAGCCCCCACGCCACTGACGATTCAGACCCAGAAAGGTGAATCAAAAAGCTCAGCTACGTCGGGAAATGTCTTGCTAGCCTGACTGACCCTGCCGCCCGTACTACGTAACTGGGCTGGGGTCGTCGCCCAGTCTCACTCCCATCCAGCCCAGTCTCTCTCCCCTCTGTCCCGAGACAGTGTGAGCGGCTATCTGCCCAGATTGAAACAGACACACCCCCAAACAGAAGAAGGAAGATGAAAGTAAAAAGCAGCACTGGTATTGAGTCACGCGTGTAATTGTTAATTTTCTTTCCTTTTTCGTCGATTCTCGTGATTGAGATCGTGCCAGAGGTACAGGGTCCAAGTATGGGCTGACCACACGCTATGGTCGTTTTGGGCCGCGAATACTCGCTTTCCTTTATAAAATTATAAATTATAAAATTATAAAACTTTAGGGATAATAAATGTGACAAGGGACCGTAGAGTTACACAATCTCGTGTGCGCGTGCCACGAGTGAACGGACAGAGCACGAACCGCTCTGTGTTTTGTGCTTTGACAATTTCTCCAGGCAAGGGAGGATGGCAGAGAAACGGCCAAGCACAAACAGACGTTTGACTAGCGCAGGGGCATGAGCACATACACACACACGCCCGTCTGAGGCCTTTTTNCTTTTTTTTTTCTTCTTTTCGCATTATGCAAACCTTTCTTGCTTTTGTAGAAGTTTTGCGAATATCGTGAGGTTTCTTGCAGGCATGCGCCGTTCCCTTAATTTCGTGTCTGTGCCTATGCCTGTACCTGTGCCTGTGATCCCCGCCACGCGGTTTCCCCAGTGGGTGGGATCCCGAGCTGCCATCTGAAAACACACACTCACACGCACATGGCATAATGAGGGACCAAGCCGTTCGACTGACCAGGCGCTGTTTGAACTGAGATTAGTCCACCAAAATGGCGGCGGGCCAATTCGCCTTTGCAACGCAAAAGGCTCGGATCCCGACCGCATTCTGCCGTTGGGGCTGGCGGAGCAATTTCGCCCCTGTGGCTGTTGGCGTTTTTTTTTCCTTTCGATGCCAAGAATTACTCTCATTGCAGGGACAAGGGCTTGATTCTAGGCAAGGCGAGGCTCTGGGCGAGGCGTAGCGGCTGAACCAAAACACGGGACGTTGAGGCTGGTGGGCGGCCGCTTGCATATCACGATGTCTAGGCATCATCTAGGCATCCCTATTTTTATCGTTTTCAGCATCCCACGACCGTCGGAAAAAGAATGTCGTGTAACGAGGCTCTGTGCGGTACGCTGCATATGGTGGAAATTGTATACAGGCTGCCGTTTCCCATGACGAATCAGCTGCCCTTGCTGTAGTCTATCTCTACTTCACGATTCGTGTTTTTAAGAATCCATGGCAGCCACATGGCTTTTGGCCTTGGATATCATGGCTCGAGAGTTTTACTCAATAGCCAAGGCAGATGAATTTCGCGAGAGAAAAAAAAAAAGAACGGCAAATGCCATGCCGTTCCTGCATCGAAGATGGCTTGTGAAAGACCAAGCACCCAGGGCTGGGCCAAGACGGGTTGGTTCCACTGATGCTGAATCGTGTAGGCCCTGTCCGAGGGAAAGCAAAATATGGTATCCCGGCCGTTGTTCAGCTCTTTTCAAGCCACACCTGGGCCCAAGTAGATGAAGCGGGTCAGACAAAATGTAAAGAAAAAAAAAGAATACGAACAAAATAAGAAAGTTGCCGGAAAAGGTGGACGATGGGAAAGATTAAGAACGGGTATTCGCTAGGCCGATGCAGCAAGGAGGAGACAGAACCCATCCTTCGGCGAATTAACACGGTACAGCTTAAGAGCTTTTTCTCCTAACAAGGTATTCACCACCAGCGAGCTAATAAGTTAGCGTGAGGACGCCACATCTGGTACTGACAGAGAACCACGTCCCCCCCTGCTAGCTCAATGATAAGGGAGATGCGGTTTTTTTTTTCTTCTCTCGTCTCTCGTTTTTCGGTTCTGCTATTACCCAGTTGACAGATTATGGGTCACCCGAGGACTCCGGTTTAGAGTGAGAAAAACAATAACAGGGTCCTGGTTCCGGGCCGAACGAACAAAAACGGGGGGGCAAATCCGGCTTGTGGCGAGAATAGCGTGAGGACAGACGAAGGCGACAAGGGCCAGGGCATCCATCTCTCTTGGATCACCCCCTGCCCCTTCACTCCCGAGATTGCTTTTGTATATTTTTGGTGTATTTTCATTTTATTTTGGGGACTGGCGGCGCCTGACGACCGCTGCGACCCGTAGAGACTATCGAATCTTTAAAACAATGGAAAGCCAGGGGTGGGGGGGGTTGCGTCTGCGCTCCTCCTGCATGGAATTGGCTTACTAGCTCCAACTACGGTACAATACCAGCAGCCCTTCTTGACTAGGCTGGGACCGGCCGAAGCGCAACGATCTGGGAATGGACTTTGCGTTTTTCTTTTAAACACGCCAACGCTAGCTACCGAACCTACGGCTATTTTGTTATTACAATGGCCGAGTGAATCAGCTTATAGTAAACGCTAGAAGGAAAGAACGACAAATAGTGCTGAGGAAGCGCTCAATGGTGTTAATTGGCGGCGGGAACAGGCCAACGGATAGAGCTGTATCCGTGGGCAGTACCGTATGTGAGATGTCTGCCAAGTTTACGCCATTGGGCGACCGCTTCTTCTCTCCAGCCTTGGCCTCGTTCCTTTTCGGCATCTAGTCCTCAATTCTTCTGTTTATTTGCTTTTTTCAGCTTGGAAAAGAAAACGACGCCTCCGTCGGCGAGATATCCTTCGCCCCAAGTAGGAAGGCGACTCCGTCCAGCGGTCCAGGCGGAGCTCTCGGGAGCAGGGGTGCCTTGCTCATCGAGAACAAGTCTATTCTTCCTTCTTTCTCTCGCTTCCAACAAAGCCCAGGTGTATGTGTCTGCCTGCATGCGCGTGTGTGCATGTGCATTGCGTCTGCGGAAAACCCGGTACTTGCAGAGCTGAAGTTGACGTGTACACGACAAAGGCAGGGCTGAGTAAAGAACCAAACACGGGCACAATAAACGTAGTCTATCCTGGTTTTGTCGTTTCGTATACAGCTTCCAATAAAGGACGTAGCAATCGCTTCCACCCTTTTCCTGCGGGCAAATCTCTGAAACTCGGCATACTTACTTTGAGTCTGCGTCGTTTCTCGCATCTGTGGCCAGTAGTTGTCAAGTAGATGCGCTCAAGGTGCAAGATGCAAAGTAAAAATACCAGAAAGTAGAATAGCAACGAAAAAAAAGAAGAAGAAGGAAAATTTAAGCTTTCTTTTTTACTGCGTCTTCGTAAGATACGGGATGATGCAATATGCACGGCATCAGAGACATCAGATGGAACTACGCCCGCGCAGGACGCAGACACACAGATGATGCGTCGGAAGATTCACACACATTCACACACATTCACACAGACACTCAACACTCACGCTCATACTTGTACATCTTGATACCGCCTTTTTACCTCATCTCGCTCGCTCTGCTCAGCTGGAGCGTCGTCTGGCGCTGCGTGGCTTGAGACATGGCGTCCACCGGCGTGCCGTGCCAACGCAACGACTTTTCCAGTTTTGTGCTTATCGGATGCAGAACAAGCCACCCGGTTCAAAGGTACCTTCCCCCCCTGCTGAGGAGGGTGCGCCAGGGTTTCTCATTCTCTCTGCAGTGGTTCCCGCCAGGTTCAGCCCATATTTGCCTCTTTTTGCAACGATGGTGGGCTTTTGGCGGTGGCTTTGTTGTTGGGCTCAGCCCGCCCCCAAAAAGTGCAGTCAGGCCCACGACCTGGGCCTGGCGGCGCCTGAACGCAAAAAAAAGGGCTCAGGTCCTGAGATTGCAATGGGGTAAATTAAGCGACGAGGAAAAGAGAGTGCGCATGCGAAAAGCTAAAACTTGGCAAACGAAAGAATGTGCCTGTCAAGAGGTATGCGAGCTGGCGCGCCACCGAAATATGAAGCACGAAAAATCACTGAACATGGCACATGGCACATCTTATGATGCGCGTGCACGTTTCTAAGAGATCGGTCTTGCTGACACTGTCCCCCCCTCTCACTAAAAACAAAACANGTCGCGGAACAAGGGGCCGCTCGGGGCCGCTAGTCATGGTCCCATGGTGAGCGGCGATCCGGCATGATCCAGACCTTGTTTTGACAGGAAGAGGCGTGGAAAAAAAAAAATCCAGCAGCAGATGAGCGTTTTGGAAGTGATCGCCAGAATTTAGGGTAGAGTCAAGGAATACGAGCATCGACAAAGGCATTAAGCATGGAACAAGGTTCTGGGCGGCTTCCATGTCGGTTTTTTTTTCTCAACCGTGCAGAATAAGAAAACCACCGCAGCTGCAGCAGAACATGGCCTAGATTAAACCGCACGGGTAAGCTAGATTTCACTGTCACCTCGTGTGGTTACATTTGCCACGCGAGTCTGCGTAAAAACAACAGGAAAAAAAAAGGGCACCCCAAATCTGCTGCTGGAGCTGGATAGGCTGCCTCGTTGAGTGTGCATATGCTGCGCCGGGCTCGTTCATGTAACCTTTCCACCATAATCTTCCCAACCTCCCCCTTCTGCGCTGGCAGCGCAGCGGAAATGCACCCGCCTGCTGCAAGGCTACCTGGTTATTTTTGGGCATGCATTGCATACATACGCACGTTAGGTGTGGTCGTCGCCGTAAAAGCCCAGGTCCGGCTTAGTGCGGGCCGTTCTGGAGGTAGAAAAAAAGCAATTATGTGAGACAAGGGAGCTGCGCCGTATACGGCATTGAGTGCGCCGATTTGGGCTGGGAGCAAGGACCTAGGACCCTTTTTTTGGTCAACCCCCCCCNAAAAAAAGACCGCATCACACTTTCAAGCTAACATTTGTTCTAGGCTGTTGGCGTGGGAGGGAAGCTCGACCAGCGCATGTGGCTTTCTAGACGACACCCGTTGGGGGGTATTTTTTTTTTCATCTCGTAACTCTTGAAAGGTGTATTCGAAACATGCATATTGTACGCTCACATGGGGTGTTATCAATCCTCCGAGGCTACCATGCAAGGCCGGGTCGAGATGCCATCGTCCTGCGGCTGTGACCAATTGCTTGGCCATGCGAGCTGAACCCGTCGTGGCTGCGGGCTGTGTGCATGGAGGGAACAACGGCCCACGAGCTGGACGTAAAGAGGCTTGCATTATGGTGCCCGGTTTTGGCGTGGACACGGTCGAGATGATAAAAGAGTTGCCATATGAGGAGGATTTAAGAGTCATGTATCTGGATGGGCAATCTACGACGGCATGAGTGGCTGCATGGACAACCCCTGCCTGCCATGCCAGTCATACGTAAGTCCTGTTAGTAAGTCCAAAAAAAAAAAAGAAGAAACGGATTTCAATCTTCAATTGCCATGTAAAAAAAGAGACACACGGCAGCCCTTTTTCGGCGTGGTCACTTTACCGCGGGATGGGACTCGCACAAGAAAGACGGAGAGTGGGCTTAGTTTAGAATCGGTTGTCGAGATGACACACAGCACGTGGCAAAAGAATGAGGGCCAACGGTCAGCCGTGCCATTGACGAGCTGAAAAGCGTTGAAAAATAGCACACGATGAATGAGACTTGGGTAGCCCAAGACATGGAAAATGTCTCTGGTTTTGTCCAGTCTAGGCGACATCCCGGCGCAACCTGACGTGACCAACGCAGCTGCTAAACTAGCTAACTGGAGCAAAAGGCGTGGTTTCTTAGTGTAGTGGACAGCAGCTAGCATCGTGAGGGCTGCCAGCTCAAGTACGGATATGGAGCTGAGACTAAAACAGTGATGAAGCTTCGCTGGGACTGACGAGAGCGCTGTGGCGCTGCCTCAGGACACGGAGATGGAGCGAAGAGAAGCCAAGCCATGACCACAGATTGCGAAAAGTGTCGCCGCTTTAAGAACCCGATGAATGTCGCAGATGAGGGTCCAGTCACCAGCCACAGGCGCACGCACACCCACTGGAGTCTTTTTTCTTGTTCTTTTTCTTTTACTGGGTACGTTCCCAGGAGCCTGGTCGGCTGGGGCCTCTTCAGTGGGCAACAAGCGGGAGAGCGAACCGCTTTCCCATTCATGCTACCTGAGCCACCAAGCCAAGCTAAGCCTAGAGACGGGTGATTTTCATTTTCGGATTTCATTTTCGGACTGCCTATCTTGGTTGTTGCGCTGGGCTTGGCTCTCACCCACGTTTTTCGGCGAGCGAATTCGGCCCTGACGGGGAGAGCAGTCAATGACAATGTCTAGTATCGCAGGGAGAAATTGGGAGCATCGTGTGAAGGCAAGGTAGAGCGGCAAGTCGACCAGATAACCACCAGCAAAGACGGATGATGGAATTAGGTTACGGTATGCAGTCCGTGTTGCAGGCAAGCGCTCGCTCACCTTCACAGTTTACAGTTCACACAGCGCGCCGAAGAGGGGTGGGCGTGGAGAGGGCGTCTGGGTTTGACTGACTGACTGACTGGCGTCGCGGCGTCGGTGGAGCGGGAAGCGGGTTTCAGCACTGCGAGTCGCTGAGAGCCAATGCCCGTCGGGTTTCCAGCACGGGCGGCTAGCAGGGCGAATCGCCCAGAGTGTGAACAGTGAGTGAGTGGCATTGCAGCCTCGCTTGACCGCATGAAGAAGGGCTGGAAAAGAGGCTTGGGTTCGGACCTGTATGTCGCCATGATGGGTTAGCAGGTCCAGCTTGGCTTGCGGCCCTGCGGCGACCCAGCGAGTTGTTGCTCTTCTAGGCCAAGAGTCCGATGATGTTGGGGCTCGGCTGAAAGGGAGTCGCATGGCAGTGATAGAGGACCGGACGGAAAACATGGAAAAGACGGAAAACACCGTCATTGATGATGAGAGCAGGTTACGCTTCGGCCGCAAAGCTAGGCCCAGGTTAATTTTGGAGCAGCAACGGAGGAGGCCTGGGCTGGAACTATTTGGTCGGCCGCCAGCTGGTGGAGCAGCAAAGCAACAACACTTGCAGCATAGAGAAGAGATGGCACCAAGCATCAAGAAGAGAGACGGAGAATGAGAGAGGACGAGGCTAACTCTTCCGGTGCAAGCCGGTTGCATTTTGCACAGCGCAAGCCCAGGGGAAACCTTTCAGCGCCACAGGGCCCTGGGCTGGCGGGGATGCTTACCCTGGCCTGGCTCATGCTAGTGCAGCACTAAGAATCAATTGACAATTGCAGCAACCAAGGTGCAGCTGTTTGAGTCGAGCAGGCGAGTTGCAGCACGCTCAACGCCGGAGAAGAGAGAAAAACGTGGGTAAAAGTCGACGCTAAAACAAGTCGAGGCGCCTTACCTGAAGCACAATCCCCCTCCCCCCCCCAGCATGGACGGGACAGGCACTAGGTAGGGACCACCACCGCTTTGGTGCTCCATGCTTCTCCTCTCGCCTGGGGTCTGTGTTTAGCATTGTTCATATCGTTGCCAAGCTCCAATTTTAAAAGTGAACAGAAGCACAGAGCGGGTTGTACGGAGCATAGGTACCAGTATGCTTCCAAAAATAATGCGAAGTGACAGGTTGGGGGAGATTTGGACAGGCCGGGGGGGTGGAAGCACCGCTGCGAAGAGTGGGCATGAAAAAAAAAGAAGGAGAAAATTTTCGAATGCTTCGTATTCATCCTCTTCCCGCCGCCGTATTAGCCTTGCACAATGCAAGTGTTTTTTGATGCACAGGCTGGGAGGAGAGAGCGAGAGAGTGTGTGTGAGAGAGAGAGGTGTGTGGGCGCTGCTGCAGGTGTGAATACGTGGGAGCTGTTAGTGGCCGCCACCAGCGAGGCAGCTGGCAGCACCACGGCGGCTTGGCACAAAAGGCATCCCAGCACCACAGGGCACTGCACGGGCTCAATTCCTAGGTAGATAGGCACATGGCATTCTTCAATTAGCACTGCACTGTAATGCACTGGCGCTGGCAGACTTTTTTTTTTTTTTAATCCTTTTTTTTCCTGTTCCTTTACTGGTAGTGCAGCGCTGTACCTGAGAAGAAACGACCCACTCACCACCAATCACCAGCCACCACCCCCTCTGCACCGGTGTGGCTTCTGCTCCGGCCACGCCCCCCTGCTCCTCCCCCTTCTCCACTCACACCCACACCCCTCCCTATTGTGTTAGTGGCTCTCTTTGTGCTGCTCCTCCGGTCCTCAACCCATTATCCTACCGCAGCGGAGGAGGACAAGGATAGAATAATAATAAAAAAAAGAAAAAGAAAAAAGATCGAGGCCGATGGGGGGAGCCTAAAGATCGGAACCACAGTTTGGTCTGGTCCTCTTTCTACTGGTAGGCGAGTCCACACTGGCCAAAAAAACCCGTATTGCTGCTGGCTGCTGGGCCGGCCGTCACCTCAACTCTCGCTTTATTATCTTGCTCCCGCGCCTACACCCACACCCTCCTCCTCCTCATCCTCCTCCCGCCTCGACATAACTTCCTTTCTTTGCTTTCCCAAGCACCGTTCTTCCTCTTCTCTGCCTGCTTATTACGCGCTCAGGCTTACGACGAGAGAGTTGTTTTTGGTCACTCATCTCATCAAACTCGTTGCTCATTTTCCATCTCCATGACTTGCTAGCTTTTTGGCTTGCGCAACACCAAACCAGCGCCAAACCCGCACGCACGTCGGACGTTTTTACGTCCTCCAAGCTTGACGATTTGCGATTTCGCCAAGCTTCACTTGTCCAATCTTGTCAACTAATTCCTCTCAATCGCACAAAACCTTGGACGCAACACGCACACATACACGGCTCTCCGTCGCAATGGGCATCGGAAGCTACTTCAAGGCCGGCAAAAAGGCCGCCGACTCGGCACCCCCGGCGCCGCCTCCCTCGCGGCCAGAGAGACCGGAGCGATTCCAAAATACAGCCATCCACGAGAAGCGTTCCAGCGGAAACGAGATGGAGCTTCAGGCGCCCACCCCGCGCTACAGCTCGCGTCCCGGCTCGACTCGCTCCGGCCACTCGACGCCCTCCAACCAGAGCTCCTACATGCTCGACGAGATCAAGCACGAAGTCATGGTCAACTACCTCTACCAGCAGCAGTGCTCTCAGCTCTGGGTCAGCGACGGCTCCGGCGAGATTGAGGGCGTCCGTCCTGCGCAAGGCCCGCGGCCACTACATGGCCTG
>JANAKD010000045.1:0-53085 GCA_027627215.1 Lecanicillium saksenae | reverse complement strand
GCAAGGCTGCCATCAACACCAACTTCAACGACCAGTACTTTTCCGCCGACGTGGCCATCCCAACGGCGAACGGCGGCGACGCGGGGCTCATCTTCCGCGCCACGAATCTGCAGGATGGCGTGGACGCATACCGCGGCTACTACGTGGGCATCGGCACCAGCGGCAAGGTCGTCATTGGCCGGGCGGACAACGGCTGGACGCCGATCAAGGTGGTCAGCGTGCCGATTCACACCAACAGAGTCTACAATGTTGCGGTGCGCGCCGTGGGCAGCCAGTTTGATGTCAAGGTCACGCATGGCAGCGACATTATTGCGACGTTTACAGTGGTGGATAATACGTTCAAGTACGGTGCCAATGGTGTGCGTGCGTTCCAGACAAAGGCGACCTTTGATAATGTCGAGGTTCGACATGCTTAATTGGGTCTATGTACATGTCGTCCATAGTTTACTTTGTTGTATTTAATTGTGAAAGAACTTGTTTATGACAGCGTGCATTTCTGCGAATCAATCTACTCCACAGATCTAATTTGTGGCCGGCAAAGAGACTTCTTCCACCGGTGGCCACCACTGAGACCAGGCGCCTTGTTCATCCAAGTTGCTGCTCACTTCTGCCAACAACTGCGTCAGAAGCGTATTCGTATCTACTTCAGGAACTATACCGTCCATCGACTGTCTTTGTGCTTCTGCCTGTGTCGACATGTCTGCTCCATCAATCTCCTGGGTGTGCTGGTCCGAGCGGTCTATGCCGCGGAACTCATGGATGGACTGGTGCAGCACGTCAAAGTCGGTTCTGGTCCTGCCCCGATAGCGTGACCTATTCTCAACGGCCCGAGAGTATAGCAGGGATGCGTGCTGAATAGTTTTGATCTAGCAGGCAGAGTCAGATGTGAAAATGTCGGATCAAATAATGAGAGGCGAACTTACCCATCCGTCTGCAATGGTCCAGATCTTTCGGAACTCGCTCAGGTAATCGAGACACATATCCATGCATGCTTTGGCTTGCAAGCTGCGGCCCAAGTTCATCCGAGGGAAATGATAAACGTAGAGGTTGAGATAGCCTGCCGAGAATGCGCAGAAACCAGCAAAAGGCGTCATGAGATGTACACCACACTCAGAAGACTCGTGCAGAATCTTCGCAATGTTTTCTGCCGCTCCGAATAAGGCGTGGGCGCTTTCATCCCACCATCCATCTGGGGCTGTTGCTTCCAACATTGGGTGGTCAACAGGCCCTTGTGGTGTCGATTCTAGAGTTGGTAAGAAGGGAAAATATTCGCGATGCAGCATCAATGTGCTTTCAATAGTTAGGTTACGCGTGGAACATTGTACAAAAGAGTTCGCCTCTTACCTAACATAGTAAAGGAGATTCAAATATGCAAATGTTTCTCCGTAACCTAGGGTCATATGTACGGCCACGGAATTGTTTGGGTAGTGTAGTTTTCGATGCTGGTTTGCCCTCCAGGTCTCCAGCTGGTCGCGAGACGTGAACCATGGCGATCCTGGCACCCACGGACAATTTGAAGGTGCACACATTCCCGGCGCACGGCGGCCATCTTGAAAGATGAAGGTCATCACTTGTGTCCAGATGTCAAATCCCGCCACCAGAATCTCAAACCCTTGCGTGATGTCGAGAATGCCAGTGGTATGATTCGCGTAGGATTCGTCGCTGCGTGTCACTTTGGACGTCGAGTCCGGCCCGAACGCAAATTCAACAACACCGACCGGGCGAGGGATCTTCAACTTGATCATTTCTGACATGGGAAGCATTGGCGGATTGTAGGTGCCTGAGTTGACCATGCAATCCATGATGAAACAAGCCCAATATGTGCGGGTCTCGATGGCTATTGATGTGGCGTCGGTCTTCCTTTCCGATGTAAGATCTAATGGATAGGGTGCGACGCGAAGGCTATGCAAAGCCTGCATTATTCGAATAGCAATTCCTATAAAATCTGGTTAGAAAGAGTGTCAATCGGCGTGGGATTGCCTCTCTTACCACAGTAAATCCAAGCCTTGTGAAAGTCTCTCGAGCCCCATTCATGTAGTGTGATGATGAGTAATGTTTGAACAACTTGGATATTGGGATGTTGTAGAATGAGATCCTTTAAAAGATCTTTAGTGAATAGGGCATATTGCTCTCGCTGCAAGAGATCTTTTCCCCAAGACGCGTTCAAGACGCATATTTGAGAACGCGTCACTGCCAGCACTGCACTCAGCAAGGCAAATACTTCCTTCGAATTTCGCGATTGAAGCTCCGCGATGAAGCTGGGAAGATGCAAAATCGCTAGCTCTGGAAATTTGTTTGTAAACACGTTCAGACACTTCATCACTGTGCCGGTGGGCAGATTGCTGACGTGACTCTCGACATGCTTCTGATCATGAGGTCCTGGTGAGTGGCTGGGTGTAGTTGAGAGGTCTCTCGAATCATTGCAATTATCAGACAGGCCATGATTCGCTACATTTTGAGAACCATTCACGTCCCTTTGCTGCCGCGGCGTGCTCATCCATGTGTCTTGATTTTGAGCACCTGATGGCGTGGCTGGAGCCCGACTCTCTCGAGCTCTTTTGCGATTTGATTTGCCTGTTGGGGTTTTTGGAAGGCTGAGTGCGCAACCATCTAACTTTGACTTGCGACATCGTTGACATGGCGCGACGCCTGTATGCAAGCACTTGACTTTAGAAGCCCTGTTTTCAATCAGCACCTGGGGATTTCGAATGCAGATACTGCACGTACCGGCAGCTATCGCATGATAGACTCGTTCTCATGACGAAATCGGTCTCAACCAGCCTGGAAAATTATGGAAACTTAGAGGGCGTCGGGAATGACCTTGTCGGCGACATTCGGGAATGAATGCACATGTCTCGGAAAAGATTTTGTCTGCTTTTCCGAACCCGGCGATTGTGGAGTCGTCGGCGTAGGCCCGTCGGAAAACTCCGTGTGAGGCGGTCACAAGCGGATGGAAGATATTGATGCTCTACTTGATATATGTACTAAATCTATAATATTTCCCCTTATGTCTATCTTTTTGTCTGTTTAATCTGCCTTGAACGCTGGCACGCAGTTGTTAGTCGCCCGCAAACTACCCAGCGCTGATCGCTAGTCTATCCACGTGCCAACTCGTGATGGTGGTCGTAATACGTATCATACTTTCGTGAAGAAAGCATTTGTTTTGCGCATTCGCAATATAATAAAGAAAACAACACCCATTGCTGACATTGCGCCGGAGTAATACGCTGCAGGGCGGTACGCGGCGGTGTCAGTCCTCGTTCCGGCTAAAGCATAAAGTTGGGCGGCAATGGGGGTCCCCTTTGAGACATTAGCATGAGCACGAATAGAAGAAAAAATAATGTCGTAGAACTCACAAAGAAAAATCCGAAGAACCACCCTCCCCACATGATGGGAAGTACCCCCATGGTGTTTTGAGGGCCAAAGACAGAACCCAAAACTGTCGGGAATAAGCTGAAAAAGGAGCCACACCCAACGCCGTTGATAACAGCAAAGACTGCAAGAACTCTCATGTTTGAAGAAAATGGCCAAATAGCCAGTGAGCTTACTGCACAACAGACCAAAGAAACAAGAAAGCTGTTCAGCGGGCCTAGAAGAGAGTCTGCAGTGTACCCAGCGCACACTCTACCCACAGTTGAGGCAATGTTCCAAATTGTCAAGCCAATAATCGCAGTATTTCCAGACTGACTGATGGAACGAGCGAAGATGGGAATGAAATAAGGAGGAATGAATAGCGGAAAACATGCCAGAGCGGATCCGACAAAGATGATGAGGAAGTCGGCCTCTTTGAACCGTTGCCTGTATCTGTTAGCATGGCCTTTGCGTGTTGTTTCAGGGGCAAGCCTACCATTGCAGTTTCGGTACAGGATTTTGTGTGGATGTGGGCTGCTTCATCAGGCAAGCAGCGGGTAGACATACTGCCCATAGCATGAAGCCGAGGATACGAAAAGTCCAAGGCGCACCGATGCGGCTTACCATGCTATTCGTCGCGACACCCATCACCGCAGCCCCAAGGCTACCACCACCAAAGACCACGCCAGTTGCAAGACCGCGGCGTTTCTTGAACCATTGCAAAGGGGCTGTAGAGCATGGCTATTTAACCAATGAGTATACCTTCAAAGTTTTATAATCTGATCAGAGCTTACCAGAATTGTCAGTCCACCTCCGACGCCAAATATGACACCGTGGGTAACAAAAAGGGCTCCAAGGTGGTGGGTCACCCAGCTTGAAGCAAACTCTCCAAGCCCAAGTAACACTGCCCCAGCAATTGCCGTCTCTCGATATCCAAATTTTCGAACAGCTTTTCCAACAAATATGCATATTGAGGTCATGAATGATGTGGCTAACGAGCCAACAAACGTCAACGTAGTGAGCGACATGTTTGATTTGTGTGCCAGATCGGCCTGCAGGATGCCCCAAGAGTAAATGACGCCCATGAACACAAAAAGGGAAGACGCCGAGGCTGCGACAACAATCCAACCTCTCCAACCATCTAACTGTTGCCCTTCTTTCATTGTAGGATCGTGGTTATTTTCAGAGCCACTTTCCTCGTCAGATTGTGGCAAAGCAAGTTGAGGCGACTCTGGCCGTGTGGAAGGCTGTTTCTCAGACATATTGAGGAAGGAGTTTGAGTGAGGGATATTGAGAATGATATCAACAGAAAGTAAGATGAGGAGTTTTAGAAATAAATATATTGGAGTCCACTTTGGGCATCGGAATGGAGCTTCGTCACAGTCTTCATTGTCGGCTTTGAATATGCTTCCAAACCCGAGAATTGCCTTTTTTGGAGCGCGCAAAGCGGGTCGCCGTCAACCAGAGCCGATGGGGACCAGGGTCTTTGAAAGAGATTGGTTACAATACTGCAGTGCAATCGTTTTCTTCGGATGGGTCATAAGCTCCATAGGGCTGTCATTATACGCCCTATAGAGTCCCATTTCCGCGATGGATGGTCACGGCCGATACCGCCGTCGGGTCTCGGGTCTCAATCCAAAACAGACATTCGCGACCAGCCACTGGGAGATACATATATGCCTTCGCCTAGCACACAATTTGACAGAATATTTTCTCGAAAACTACAATAGACCTTTACTTATTTGTTTTGAACATACGATGTCGCCGCACAGCAACGTCGACGCGCTTCCAGCGCATCCTGTCAACGAGCGTACCGCGGAGGGCACGCATCTGATGCATCGGTCACTCAAAATACAACCTGCAATGGTTGAATCAGCGAAAGGCATAGAATTGCATTTGTCAAACGGACGCACCGTCATTGATGCGTGTGGCGGTGCTGCTGTTGCCATCATAGGACACGGCAACGAGGAAGTCAGCAAAGCAATCGTTCGTCAAGCCAGCAAAGTCAGCTATGTACACACGCAATCCTACACAACACCCGCGGCAGAAGATTTGGCCAATTTTATGCTCGAGGGTAGTCCACATGGGCTTGAAAAGGCGTTCTTTGTCTGCAGTGGCAGCGAGGCCGTTGAGTCGGCACTCAAGTTAGCCCGGCAATACTTTTTCGAGAAGGGCGAGAAGACTCGCGTGCATTTTGTATCTCGAAAGCAGAGCTACCACGGAAATACAATGGGATCTCTGTCTGTCTCTTCGAATCTAGCTCGCAAAGTGCCGTACCAAGATTTCGGGTTTCAGCATGTATCCCACGTGTCTCCGGCTTACGCATATCGGTACAAACATGACACAGAAACGATGGCTGACTTCACGGAACGTCTGTTAGAAGAGCTTGAGAGTGAATTTCTGGCAGTTGGGCCGTCAAAAGTTATTGCCTTTTTGGCTGAAACTGTGGGTGGCGCCACCTCCGGATGCGTACCACCACCGGCTGGGTATTTGCGTGGAGTACGGGCCTTGTGCGATAAGTACGGCATTCTCCTCATTTTAGACGAGATTATGTGCGGAACAGGCCGTTGTGGAAGCTATTTTGCTTTTGAACAAGAGGGTGTTACCCCGGATCTTGTTACTGTCGCCAAAGGCCTCGGTGGTGGCTATTGCTCTATTGCGGCGGTATTGGCCCACAAACGAGTCGTGGATGTTCTCCGCCAAGGAACCAGTTCCTTCAATCACGGGCATACCTATCAGGCTCATCCCATTGCTTGTGCCACTGCTCTCGCTGTGCAAACGATTCTGCGTCGCGATAACCTGGTGGCGAAATGTGCCACAATGGGAAAGCTCCTTGAGGCTAAGCTACGAGCTGAGCTTAGCAGTTGTCCTTCTGTGGGAGATATTCGCGGCCGTGGGCTGTTCTGGGCCGTGGAATTTGTCAAAGATAGAGAGAGCAAGGAGACCTTTGATCCTTCGATTACATTTGGCATTCGAGTCCAGCAAGCCGCATTCGAAGCTGGTGTGGCTATCTATCCTGGCTGGACTACAGTGGATGGTAAGAGAGGAGACCATATCTTGCTGGCACCGCCGTTTACAGTAACAGAGGAGCAACTGAAAACTATCGTTAAAGCTCTTAAAGCTGCCATTGCGACACAGGAGAAACTGTACCTGTAGTCCGGTCGCGTGCGTGCAATGGTAGTTAGAGCTGTATTCAGTTTGATGATAGATAGATATTTCATATCATAGCAGCGAGTTTATATGTAACAGATAAAAACGTTTCACTAAGGCGACGGCTCATCCGTGGCATTTTATCAACCTGCCTGTCCAGGTTTGGCGTTTCAAGAGTGAGACCCGCTTGGAGAGTGCCAGTTTACTCGGGGTAACAATAGCATGCACTCTTGTTGAAGAACGAGACCGTCGCATTGCATGATTCATACCTTAACCAATTTCCATATAATGAAATGCAATATTAAACATCAATTATTTTGCAGCCGCTCACTCATGAAATGTTCTAAAGTATTCTGCCTTTTTGAGGATTGGTTGGGGGTGGTGGGCACGTTTGTTCCAAGCAAGCTACCCCCACATCCGCTCCAAACCCCGAGTTAAATTGCACAGCACTGAAGCGACAAATGAAATCCACATAACGCAGAGATGGAAAATGGAATAAGCGAACATTGGATAAAAACGACTGCCTCGCGCTGGCTTGATGGTGACACCGAGTTCCCCGTCCCCGAAAGCATGGAGGATGTGCTACAATGGTATCCTTTATATGACCGCAGCCCCCATATCAATTTCCATGGGTCGAAACTCCGATTTAAATTCAAAATTTTCGCTATCAATAATGAGTTACTTTACTACCGAGCGGCTTTATGCCGTCGCAGCGTTGCTGCTTCTCGGCTTGGCAACTGCAAGTCAAAGATGGATGCCTCCACACCGTTTCTGCTAACCTAGTGGGGATGCAGTATATGTACCAAGTCCTCACTTCTCCAATCTCGAAAGTTCCCGGTCCATGGTACTCCAGATGGACACAAGTGGTGGAGAAGTACCACTGGCTGAAAGGCACACGGCCGTATTACGTGCACAATCTACAGCAGAAATATGGTACGTTAGAACAACACTCCAACAGCCGGTGGTGTCCTAATCTGTATACCCAGGGCCGATCGTTCGGATCAGGCCAACGGAGGTTCACATCAGCGATATTGATACTGTCAAAAGCGTGTACGCAACCAAGGAGACGTTTCGAAAGTCGCCCTGGTATCGGCAGCTAACACCTTTTGGTAACCACACCATTTTCAACACTGACAATGTGGAATACCACCGGCGTCATAGAAGACTTCTTGCAGGTCCTCTATCGGAGACCTCACTTAAGCCAGACATCTCCCTCATTGCCAGTCGTGTAGATCTTACGATCGAGCGGATGAAGCAAGAAATGGCCACGAGGGGCTGCGTTGATGTCTACAAGTGGTGGTTCTTCTTTACCACAGATGTAATTGGAGAGCTAACATTCGGTGACTCTTTCAAAATGCTGGAACTTGGCAAGGTATGTACTGACGGCCCTGACGTTCTCGTCTGCAGGCTGACTGACTATCGAGAAAGAAAACCCAATATGCCCAGGATGTCCAGAGTCTCGGTGTTATTGCCGCTGTATGCTCTATTTTCCCCAATATTCTGCCATTACTTGACCTCTTGCGCGTACCATTTTTTAAGAATGCTTTCCAAGCCTCGCAACGCATCAACACTTATGCGGAGCAGTCGCTCTCAAGACACAAGAAACTCCACGAAGAAGACGAACATTCTGTCCGAAACACGTTGTTCTCGAAGGTATTTAAGGCTGCCGAGCAAGAGAATTGGAAGTTCCAAGAAATTGCTGGAGACGCGAGGACTTACATTATCGCTGGTAGTGACACGACTTCAAACACGCTGTCATACTTGGTCTGGGCTGTCTGCTGCCATTCGGAGGTTAAAACCAGACTTGTCGCTGAACTTCAAACACTTCAAGCAGATTATACGGAAGCTGATTTGCGTGGGCTCCCATATTTGGAATATGTGATACAAGAGACGATGCGGAGATACCCAGTTGCACCATCGGCTCTGCCACGAGTTGTGCCGCCTGGCGGGGCGACGCTCTCTGGATATTGGCTCCCAGAGGGCGTCGTTGTGTCCGCCCAATCAACGACAATGCATCGACACCCAGAAGCATTCCCAGACCCCGAGAAATTTGATCCTTGTAGGTGGGAAAATCCTACGGCCGCTATGAAGGACGCTTTCATGGGGTTTGGGAAAGGTGCTCGCGGTAAGCCAAACAGAATTACACTGGTCAAGTAGAGACACGGCGCTAACTGCTGGATGGCTTCATCCACTAGGTTGCATAGGCTCACACCTGGCGATGATTGAGATGCGCTTGGCCACGGCTAAATTCTTCTTGGAGTTCCCCGATTCACAAGTTTCGCATCTTGAAAATATGACGCACGAGGAAATGGAAAACGGCAGAGCGCACTTTGTCGTATCACCTCGAAAGGATCGTTGCCTTATCGCAGCGAAGTAAGAACGAAGCAGTGCTAATTGGTCTTTAGGGCCAGGTAGTTCGAATGCGCAGAAAGAAGTTGAATAAGCAATACTGTGGGTCTTGAGGAGAAAATGGGGTCAGAAGTGTGAAGCAATGAAAAGCGGCAGAGCAGCGTGTGGGAGTTACGGTGGTGGTCCCGTTGCATGTAAACTTCTACTATTTCAGTCAACATGTCCTGCACATAGCCACCCTTACTCTTACCTGACCAATGGCGGAAGAACGGCGAGGGCCGCCTTGGAGAGATGCAACAACCATGTTTGCCAAATTAAATGGATTTACCAGCACCAACCAGCTGCCGGTAGAAGAATGCGACAGTCGCGCACGTTGTTCGTGGCTTCGAGTAGGCAACTTTTTGGGCGACCTGGGCAGAATTTTCGCCTGGTTTCGACATCTTGCTTGGCTTAGACCCCACCAATCCTCACATGACTAGACTTTTCGCTGTGCCTTCACAACTGTCTGCTCATAATAATGTGCCAGGGTGATGAGGCCAGTAGCACAGGCTCCTCGCGAGGACTGAGACGCCGCAAGCCGGCACCACCCCGGCCAGAGTAGTACGTCTAGCGTGTGATAGTGATGGAAGGGCATCCCACTAACGAACTAGCGCAGTTGGCTTGCCCCAGAAACAACACTACGCATGTAGGCAAGCGGGTAATACCTGGTGATTTGATGATTACTGGAGCTCCCCAAGTTCTGAAATAATTGAAGCCTGCTACCAGCGAGCACTCTTTTCATCCGGACGTGTGGTCGGCGATTTTGAAGCTTCGGACGCGGAAAACGTGTGAAACTGGAGCATATGTACGGCCGAGTGAAGACATTGACGCGCTGATTGACTTGACCTGAATTAGTTTTGTGGCTGGCGGGCTACTGGTAGTGGTAAAGACGTTCTCGGCCAGCTCTACAGGGGTTTAGTGATTTATTCTTGACTCACCCCCAAGCCCACAGCCGCCCAACTGATGACAACGGGCTCTCGTCCTGATTCGTTATTTTCTTTTCTTCGAGAATATGGAGCAAGTCTCCCATCGGAAGGTTGCGCGTACAGAACTGAAAAGAATACCTAGCCGTCTATCTCATACATCTGTCGCGCTCCTACGCCTAAATTCGCACAGTTCAGTTGGCTGCATATGAGTTACTCTGGGGAGCACCACCTGTCCCCTTATCCGTCCTAGCACCCATCACCAGTAGATGCGGGGCCAGCTGTGAGTTATTGGGGTAAGCTTCAGCGCTTTAAGCACTGGGTCTGCCCACCTCTGGTACCAGTATTTATTAATGACGACGCTGTTGCATTTCCACTCACGGTCTCTGCCCAGTCTTGACTACCCGCGCGCTGGACGCTTCTCGCAAGAGGAAAAGAACAAACCATTTCTTCATTGCCTTAACAACGGCAGTCCACCCTCTCTTGCCGTCTTTCTAGGTGGAATATACTCTGATACGGGAACATGGACGAAGCTCTCATTGCACCCGAGCCTGTCGGGCCCTCCGACTTTCTGCTCGCTGTTGAGCAGCTTTGCTGTCTTGTCCCTTCCCTGGTAATCATTTTCAACACGCCATTCTACATCTGCAAACTCTTCAGCCACCAGAGGCGCATTCGGATAGATCATCTTCTCTTGCTGAAGCTGGCTCTGCTCGGAGTTTTGAGTGCAGTGCAGATCAAGATTGTTTTCCAATGGTGGGATGCTGTTCCTGACGCGCCTCGACTTGCCAGAGCTGAGGCCTTGGCGGCTTACATTAGTATGCCCTCTCTGACGCTCAGCATACTGCTTGACCACCTGTACTCCGATCAACAGGCCCCATTCTTGAGTGGAACTTTATTCATAACATTGCTGGTTGATGTTGCGGCCTTTCCGACGTACTTCTACTCCGCAGAGCTGGTTGACAGCCCATCTCCACATTGGACAGTAATCGGCCTGAAGCTGTTGATCCTGCTCCTGGAGCAACTCCCCAAGCATCCATTGGAGGCACGGGGAGGTTCCATTCGCCGAGGCGACTTAAACGATTTGCCTTTGTGGAAATGGGCGAACTTATTTGTACTCTTTGGCTTTCGTTCTAAGATAGAGAAAGAGGATGACGCCGAACTGGACAATGAGAATAATGCAACAATGATACAAAAGAGATTTTCAGACGAATGGAAAAAAGGTATTTGTGTCCCCAGTCGCCTTGCATATCCCGCCTGTTAACTCTTCTGTCACAGCTGATAAAGGATCTCGACTCGCGCTTCTCAAAGCCTGCTTCTATACGAAGCCTGGCATGTTCCTGGCATACGTTACGCCCCGTCTTATGCACGCCGTATTTACTTTGGCGAAACCACTCTTGATACGTGATGTATTAATCATGCTATCGATATCGCCTCTCTCTCTTGAAATGTCATCGCGACTCATTACAACAACCGCCATCGTGTATCTAGGTGCTACAGTAGGTGACGAACCGACCATTTTGCTGGCGCCAGCTGACTTTATGCATCGCTAGATATCCGCATCTTGGTCTTTGTATGCAAAAGCAAGACTGATTGGCACTTTGGAGCAGATACTAAATTCTGCTGCCTACCATAAGTCCCTCCTGTTGAATGGATCTGATCTAGAAGCTGCATCCGTTAAGGGAATAATCAATAATGATGTTGTGGCCGCTATTGCCGGTCTCCACGTCATATGTTCAGATTGGGCTTGCTCCATTGAGATCTTTTGCTGTTTGGTGTATCTTGCAGCCTACTCGGGCGTATTTACGTTACTTGCGCTACTCCCGCTCGCTGGTAAGCCATGGGTCTGAGCCACTCGTTGATTACTGACTAAACATGGGTGCTAGGCGTCGTCAAGATTGTCTCCGACATACATGATCAGGGACAAGACAACCGTACAGAATGGCGCCGTCGCGCCGAAGATCATATCGCCTTTGTTTCAAATGTGCTGGGGCAGCTGCGAGATATCAAAATGCTTGGTTTAGGATCAGCCGTCTCCAAAGTTATGAAGCGGTATCAGGAAAATGAAATATATGCGTCAATTCTAGTTCGCATGGCCGGAAAAGCCGATATTGCCGCAGGTATTCAAGCTTCCCCTTCCCACAATACTAGCGAACTAATAAAAGTAGGCGCTTTCGTCGAAACCGTGACGCCGTTAATGGCGTTGGCTATTGCGATCGCTGCGCCTGGCACATTTCAACCACAGAGTCTCGCAGACTTTGCCAGTTTGATCGGCGTCGCCCTTTTCTTAGGCGACAGCTATGGATCTCTCGCACGGACTCTAACAAATCGTTTTTCGGGACTCGAGTCTCTCCAAAAGCTACACGATTTCATGTTAAGGGAAGAGAACCGCGATCCACGATTGTGCGCTCCGGACCGGCTACGTGGTGCCGCAGATGTTGCTAGCGCTGCCCCCGCAAGAAGAAGAGGCCGAGGCCGTTACACAAGAGCCCACGTTTCCAGTGAATTTGTTTTCCAATTTATCGACGTTTCAGTGGCCTTCAATGGTGATGACCCTGTTTTGCAGAACGTCTTTCTTCGCATTCCTCGAGGCAAGGTGACAATGATTACTGGCTCCGTCGGATGTGGAAAGTCTACGTTTTTGAAGTTATTAATTGGCCAGGTCAAGCTGAGCTGCGGCACATTGCTCGCTGCATGCACACGCGTAGCATACTGCGCCCAGAGGCCGTGGATCAGGAATCTTTCCATACGAGACAATATATTGGGCGAGTCACCGCTGAACCGCGCTTGGCTAAATTTCATTCTCCATGTTACTGCTCTCGATATTGATTTGGCACGGCTCCCGAACGGTGAATCAACCATCGCCGGAAGCGACGGTTGCAACCTCAGCGGCGGACAAAAGCATCGTATTGTAAGTCAAACAGTACATTATCTCCTCATTAATCACAAGACGAGGATTAACATGCTACAGGCATTTGCACGCGCCTTGTACGCGAAAATGGAAGTCATAGTTGTTGATGACATCTTTGCCTCTTTGGATAAAGTCACTTCTTCCACAATTCGAATAAGACTCTTCGGCGAATCCGAGATATTAAGTGCCAATAACATGACATTAATCATGAGCACTTCTCAGCGTATGATCTTTTAGCTTCTTTGTGGCTTGATACTGACAATTCGACAGGAACACATGCTGTTGATGCTGACCTAGTCTTCGAGATCAATCATCAAGGTCACGTACATGAGCGCTCCTTGGCCAGCCGTGATGCAAGCCCCAGTTACACTCCAAATTTACCAAGGGATCCTCAGGCAGGTGTCAATGAACAAGATTTGGAGACAGCGACCGCGGCACAGGAAGACGATGACCTCCCCGTGGATCCCGTCTCTCACTTGAGTTTGCCGAGCGTCGGCTACAGCGTGGTAAACCCTATTAGTGGAAAGTTTCGCGACGTTTCACTTTATAAGTTTTTCTATTTTGGACCAGTTGGAAGCTTTATTACTGTTTTATTTTTAACAATGGTGTCCATTGCTGCCATCGCTGAACTCCTCCCCGGTAAGACCACAATACTTGGAACAACTAGCGAGCATCGGTACGAACTGATAGCACAGGTGTTTTCATATATTTCTGGATGGCCACCGACGCACAAGATGCGACGTTTCTGCTTGTATATGCCGGCTTCTGCTTCGCAAATCCAGTATTCAACTACTTCTGTAACTTGTAAGTTAGGTGCCTGGTTAATTCAAGTGAACGCCACTCACAAATACAGGTCATACAACTATCTTGTATACCCGCGAACGGCGAGATCCTTGTACGCAAAAGTGGCGGACACGATACATAAGTAGGCAGGTGCATGAAAATTCACGGAATAGTCTCTAACTAGAGCTCCAGTGCGACACTTGACCACCTCTCGTCGACAGACACAAATTTCTTACTTGACAAGTACTGGCGAAATCAATCTACAATCAAGCTATCTCTGCTAATTTAAGGTCACAGATTTACACAAGATGTGTTCGAGACCACGGAAGGGCTGCCAAGGCTTATGGTGCCCTTCGTTTGGGGTAAGTCGCCTGTCCATTCTCAACAGAGCACATGCTCACCTATCAATACAAAGCAATAATAAGCGTTGCTACATTCTTCGTGGCTTTTTACTGGGCAACATCGACTCTGTTGTTTCCTACTGCTCTGGCAATTGGCCAGGTGGGGATGTCGTTCTTCTACCGAAGAGCCGCTGATAACATGGCCGCAATACATGGTGCACCGCGCAGCAAGCTGGCGGGACTGGTAAGTGACACCTGCAACGGATCCGAATACATCTATGCTTTCGGCTGGCAGGCATCCTTTCTTGAACAATTTCATGCGTATCTTGAGGAGCTTTATCACTCAAGTCATCACGGTGCTCGTCTTTCGCAGTGGTCGTTTGGAGCAAGCAACGCCGTAACAGCCGCTGCCGCCATCGGCATTGTCACGATTGTTCTGAAATCTACCGAGCCAGTCTCTGAAATTGCTGTCGGTTTTGTATTCGTGGCGCTCATGGGATTTGCGTTCCAGATAGACACTCTCGCAGTCTGCTTGAGTGCTTCTGACTCTGCATTAAGTGGCGCCCAGCAAGCTAGAGCCTTCATTCAATCGACACCACAGGAGCTCGACCCGGAGGAGTATGATGACGTTCCTATTGATTGGCCTCAACGCGGGCAGATTCAGCTGAACTGTGTAACCGCTCAGTACAGGTGTGTTTATATATATATACGCTTTTAAGACATGAGAAGCTGACAGAGTATAACACAGGCCTGTCGGTGGTGTTCGACATACGGCACTGGACCATGTGTCATTCACTGTGCAACCAGGTCAAATTGTCGGCATTGCAGGACGTACGGGAAGGTAGAAACCCCCCATATACCAGTCTTTTCATACGCGAAACACTTTGCTAATAGATCTTTCACCCATATTCAGTGGTAAAACCTCAATATTCTTGGCTATCCTGAATTTGCTTCAGTTCGAGGGAAGCATCAGCATCGACAATAGAGAGATTCGAAGCGTACCACGAGATATCCTGCGCTCTCGCATAACGACAATGACACAATCCGGCCTCGAATTAAAAGGGACAGTACGACTGAATATAGATCCTTTCAACGCAGCATTACGACCTAGAGAATTTATGCTCACAGACGACATGCTAATCGGTATCCTGCGCCGGGTCGGGTTATGGAACCGTATTGCGGCGCGGGGGGGCCTGGATGCACCCTTCCACAGGATGAAATTTTCGAATGGGCAGAAGCAACTGTTTCATCTCGCTCGAGCTATCTTGCATAAACAAAGTATGCGAACTAAAATTATTTTAATTGACGAGGGCGCACCGAATACCGAGATAGAGGAGCACGTGCGGCAGGTTATGCGCGAAGTCTTCCATGGCTGTACCATATTAATGGTCTCGCATCGATTGGCTTTGTTTCATGAAGCGGACTTGATCGTCACTGTTGATCGCGGACAGACTATAGCTTATGAGCATGACCGGCAGCGTGCGAACTGGTCGATCGGCCGCTGGAATCGGCCGATGGACTAGATGATATTGGCGGGTTGTTCTAGCATATCTTCTAGCATCGAAATTCTAGCTTCTTTGCATTGTCCCCCTTTCATTTGCCCTAGTGAATTTATAACCGCCTCGTACTGCACCGTGTTTTGACTACCAAGGGCCAGAATGTATGTGAGCACTGCTGGCTGTCACATTCAGACATAGAAAAATTGTCAAGGTACTGCTGGTGCTGCCATAGGGTAGGGGCCGAGACCACGTTGACAAAAACTCACGTAAAAATAGGGCGCCCAAGTAGAATGTGAGCACTATACCTCCCTATATATCTCACAGGGTCGCCGGCGGAGCATTCATAATAGCGGCGAGCTGCCAACGAAGTAGCTACGTAGGAGGAGGCACAACCCTGAGAGACCAGTTCTAGTGCCCTGGTATCTAATGGTACCTATGAAATAATCACTCAGCCTAGATAGCTATTCAGCTGGTTGGGGCTAGCAAGGAGGTCGACAGCGGTGTTGCTCTGAGTGCTGCTTGGGGGGGTCGTCCCAGACCTGCAGCCCGCCCTGTCGTGTGCAAGCCAACCACTAAACTAGGTAGTCGTCGCCCCCCCTCTTCAGCGCTTGTGAACGGGCGTGAACACACGTTGATGACTACCTATGCCTTTCCAATTTAGCCTGCTAGTTCAGTCAAGAAGACCACGAAAAACGGATGGCTTGATAGCCCAAAAGCTCTGCCTCGGCTGACAAGTTCAGTTGTGTGGTCCTGCCCTGGGTTGGTCAGAAACGGTTGGCGCCAAACCCTCCCGTATTTTGTGGCTTGCAGCCTGGCAATATTATTTGACAGTGATCCGCTAATCAGAAGCTTGCGCTGCAGTCGATGTAACCAAAATAATTCTGGGCCTATTCCGGCTCCCGCGCGAGGAGCTTGCCCAACTCGGCTGGTTCCATTGCTGCTACTAGCGGGCTAGACCCAGTACCATTGATAAATAAGGTCGTCCCCCTCACTCTACGTAGAAGGTGCGGCGCTTGTTTTTAGAACCAACCAAACTTTGTTGGCCTTTACCTCACCGCTCTAGACTTCACTCTTTGTGCTGAAAAGCCAGCTCGGCTTTACGGCGGCAGGATGGAACAATCAGTTGAGCAGCGTCTCCTCCGACCAGCTGGTTTTCTGTCCACCTTTGAGCGGTTGGCTAGCCTGGTTCCTGCTGTGATTCTTATAGCCACCGCACCATCCTACGTCTACCAGGCTTTTTGCCGCAGACGTTACGCAAAGCTCAACTCTATATTTTGGCTCAAGTTAATTGTTGTTTCTGCGCTAAGCGCTGTTCAGATCAATACTGTCTTCCAATGGTGGGAAACCTTGCCACACGAAACAGCTATCACGCACTGGACAGCGGTTGCTTCATACATGAGCATGCCTTGTTTAGCATTGATTGCCCTTGTCGACCATTTATATGTTCAACAGCCACAACCTTTCCTAAGTATATTTCTGCTACTGACGATGGCGGTGGATGTTGGGGCGTTTCCAACCTACTTCTGCCCTGCCAGCTTAGGCCCAGCAGCAGACCCTCGAATTGCAGTTTTGGCATTGAAAGCTATGCTCTTAGGCCTGGAGCAGGTACCTGAAACCAATCAATTCCTTCCTTGTGGGCGTACTTCAGATTCGCGAATTCATGGGAGTGGCTGCAATCTTTGGAGGACACCATTGGGTACATGGCTACGCTCTGTCTTGCTTTTCGGCTTTCGGGGCAACATCGAAAAAGAACAGCAGCCAGAGCTAGATGAAAACCTGCAAGCAGATCAACTTTACGAAAAATTTGCCACTCAGTGGCGAACAGGTAATCGAGTCTCATTCTGGCGAATCCACGTCACAACCTGTTTCGTTAACAGTTTCTCATTTTTCTAGTTGACAAATCGTCTCCGTACGCACTTGTTTGGGCCCTCATTTACACTGTTCCTGATCTTTATCTATCAACAGCCTTGCCGTTGATCATCAAGTCGATATTCAGACTATCTCAGCCATTTCTCATTCGCGATGTTCTGCTTGCACTCCCCCACCGAAACCTACCAGTCCATATCACGACGAGGCTTGTGTCTACCACTGTTACCGTTTATTTTGGGCTTACTGTATGTATAAAATGCATTTCAATCATACCACGAGCAGCTTATTAACCTTTTATAGGCCTCATCTGTGTGGGCAGCGTCCTCTCGCGCAACCTTGACAGCCGCAATCCGGGCAATAACAGAGTCCGCAATGTACAACAAGTGTTTGCTTTTGAATGCCTCAAACATGGAAATATCTTCGATATCGAGTATTGTGCACAATGATATCAATAAGTTAGACTTATTTATCAACGCCGTATGGGACAATTGGAACATCGCCTTGGACACGATTTTCAACATCACAATGCTAGCTCATTGGTATGGGCCTACTGCAATCTTACTGGTTGTGCCTGCACTTCGTGAGACCAACCCGTCCTTTTCATCCAATACCTGAATTATTAGCCTTGCTAACACCATCTACCGTTAGTTGCTGGTGCCAATGCGATTCGAGTCTCTCGTCACGAGTTAAACACCCGTCAAGGATGGCGACGTCGCACCGCTGACCATATCGCCTTTACTTCCAATATTTTGGCCCAAATAAAAGAGGTCAAGATGCTTGGGCTTGGGTCATACTTTGGTAAGCTGATGCAGAAGTACCAAAGAGCAGAAATTAGCGCCTCTTTGCCAGTACGAGATGCCGAAAGTATCGGGTTCATCCAAGGTGCCTTCACCGAATCAGTTACACCTATGATGGCAGTTGCCATAGCTGTGTTCCCACTCATCTCTACTGAGGCCCTCTCAATGCCAGAACTTTGTGCTGCGGCTGGTATTGGGCTTGTGTCTATGCAACCTCTGGCATTTGCAGTGCGGTCGATGTCTGACCGTGTGAGAGGCTTTGATTGCATGGATCGCATCCAGAAATTCCTTCTGCAACGCGACAACCGGGACAGTCGTATTTGCGTCCCAGAACGAATGCGTGTTGTGGAACGCAACCCAAGCACACAACAGGAGGTGATCACACGCTTTGCGGTGCAATTTATGGGCGCGTCAGTCACATTCGATGGGCAGAGGCACGTGCTTCATGATGTTTCCATCTTGATACCTAGAGGCAAAATAACGATGCTTTATGGACGAACTGGTGCCGGCAAGTCTCTCTTTGCGAAGTTAGTTATTGGGCAAGCTGCACTGAGTAGCGGCACTTTATTAGTCGCCACAACATCCATTGCCTATTGCGCGCAAGTTCCTTGGATAAGGAATATCTCCATACGCGATAATATCATCGGCCAGTCGCCGTTTGATCCTGTATGGTTTGACTTGGTCATCTACATTTGTGCCCTGGATTCTGACCTGGCACGATTAGCCTATGGCGCTTTGACGCTGGCGGGCAGTGGCGGGTCCAGCTTGAGTGCGGGACAGCGACACCGAATTGTGAGTGACCAATTCACGAAGAATGGGAAAACTCATACCATGTTGACACAGTTTTGCAGTCCTTTGCACGGTCGCTTTATGCCAAGGAAGATGTTATTGTTGTTGATGATATTTTTACCTCTCTGGATAGACGGACAGCTTCCGACATACGGGTCCGACTTTTTGGAGAGACCGAGGTTCTTCAAGAGCACAACATCACTCTGATCATGACTACAACCATGCGTGAGTATCTTCATTCTTTCCACGGCATCTGCATCTGCTGAAATGTTTCAGGTGAGCATCTCGTGGACGCCGATTTTGCGCTCGAGATCACAGACGATGGTTCCATCATCGAAACATCCTCAGAGGGCACTGGAGCCAGCTCCGATGTCCTCCCAACCACCCTCAGAATCAGTTCAGAGGACAACACAAACGGGGTTCACGCTCCCCAGCCTCCACCCTTGCTTGTAACTGGAGCCAATGATATTTCGAGTCGCGCCTATGGAGATTTCAGCTTGTACAATTTTTATCTGAAACCTGCTGGAATTTTCCTTCTTCTCTTCTGGGCGTATTCGCTCTGTGCCGCAGCCATTGTAGAGAATTTACCAGGTGAGCGCGGGCATCATTGCAATGAGCACTCGCTTAATTTATTGACTGGATATAGTGGTTTTCGTCTGCCTCTGGATGGAGCATGCACCCGACAATCAAGCTTTCTTCCTTATCTTTGCGACCCTGTCTTTGACAAATCCGATTTACAACCATTTTCAGTCAATGTATGTGATGTCGCCACTCCTGTCTCAAATACTGCATTCTAAAAATCACTAGCACGTACTTCTACTTCATTTATACGCGAACAGCTAAGGCTCTCTACGCGAAGGTTGCAGAGACAACCTGCCGGTATACTCTCAACAAAACATTTCGATGGTTTGACAGCGAAACTAACAACAATGAGAGCAGTGCAAAATTGGATTTTCTTACATCTACGGATACGGATTTCCTCCTCAACAAGTAAGCATTCACTGATCTTGCTTCCGTGATTTCGAACTTTAACCTGTTGTTAGATTTTGCCAAGATGTGTCTCTGGCCACTGAGCGGCTGCCACTGTTATTAATGCCTGCAGCATGGAGTAAGTTGACGGTTACTTCTCCACAGCACATACTCTGCTCACAAGTCACTAGATTTTGTACTTCTGATTATCAACATGACAGCCTTTGGATTGGCAACCTCTGGAATTGTGCTGCCCTCGTTTTTGCTTGTTTACTTGTTCACAGTACAGCGTTTTCTCAGTCGATCAACACGCCACGTGCGAATCCTAAGTAGCGAGGCAAGCACCAAAGCTTCGAGGCATCTGTCCGATACAGTTTCAGGCGCGGATCACATATACTCCTTTGGCTGGCAACCCGCATTTTCAACGAAATTATATATGCTTCTCAAGGATCAACACCGGAGCAAGCTTTCCGAGTTGTGCCTTGTGTTGTGGACGCAGATAATGCTTTCGACTTCCTCGGCTGTAGCAGCCACTAGCGTTGTCACTCATGCATTGCATTCCGAGCAAGAAATATCACCGGCTATTTTTGCGTTTGCAATGTTCAGCGTTATCGTTTTCACAAACAATATGACCATGCTGATCCGTCCCTGGGTTTATTCGGATGCTGTTCTAGGTGGGCTGCATGGTATTCGCGACTTCATCAGCTCCACTCCTGTCGAGCAGGACCCAGCTAACACAGCAATTGTCCCAATTGAATGGGCTCGGCGAGGTAAAATCGAGCTCAGCTGTGTTACCGCTCAGTATAGGTTCGCTGTCCCCTTTTCATGCCGACTTTATCTCTCGACGCGCTTACTGAATCATTTTCATTACCCGAAACAGACCTATCGGCGGCGCTCGACATATCGCGCTTGATCACGTTACTTTCACCATTCAACCTGGACAGGTTGTTGGGATCGCAGGCCGAACTGGAAGGTGATACTACTATTACGTCCGCGCTATTACCATCAATTTTGCTAACACCGCATTTCCTCTATCAAGTGGGAAGACTTCTTTATTTTCAGCTATGCTCAATCTCCTACATTTTGAAGGGGCGATTTTTATCGACGATAGAGAGATTCGTACTCTACCACATGAGTTATTAAGGTCTCGAATAACGATCATGACACAAAATCCGCTCGAGGTATTAGGGACAGTTCGATTGAATGTTAACCCATTCGATCCTGACCTACGCCCAAAACCATTTCTGCTCCATGACGACATGATTATTGGGATATTCCGCCGCGTCGGGCTGTGGGATCATATTCAGCAGCGTGGGGGGTTAGATGTCCAAATTCGTGTTATGCAGTTCTCCCATGGTCAAAAGCAGCTTTTTCAGTTAGCCAGAGCCATGCTGCATAAGCAGATGATGCGAACTCGAATCATTTTCATCGACGAGGGAGCACCAAATGCTGAGATAGAAGACCACATGCGGCAGGTTATGCGAGAAGTTTTCTCCAACTGCACCATTCTGATGGTGTCACATCGACCATCTCTCTTCCGAGAAGCTGACCGCATTTTGACCATTGACGCTGGGAAAACTTGTTTATACGAGCATGACAGGGAGCGAGGAACCTGGTCTGCGAACAGGTGGAATAGAGCTAATTAGTTACGCACTACTACCGGCATATTTTCGTACTTCTGCTATTGTGTTACCATTTAAGCAGTGAGAGTGGTGTCTCATTGGCCAATACTCCGTTCGCTCCTCTGTTACGTAGGCCACTGAATAGAGCCGCCGATAAACCAGTCGTGGCCCAGCTTCCTCGCACACCACTGGTTGCATACGAAGTGGTGAATGAAGCCCCACTTCTCCAGCATTTAAAGATTCCCCGCAGAAGCTGTGATTCATCAATACCTCCTACTCACGTGTTAGGCTGGGCAAAGAAGTCTCTAATGAACCTCTGCCAAGAATCTGGGGATAGCGCCATCTCTCCACTAATTCACTGGGACGTCACCAACCAGCAACCCGCGCGGTCATCCAGTTAGCTAATGCACTTTGCCAACCGTCAGACTAAAACTCTGGGCACTTTCCGCATAGTCTTGAATCAGCCAGATTTTGCCCCAGAGCGAGCATGCCACACCCGGGTGGAGAATACTCCCTGTCATGCACACAACTTGGCATGCTCGGCGCGACTGGGCCTACGAATGCGCGACTCACGCTCGTAATATGGTTCGTTGCTGCACCTGGTCCACTGTTGCTGGGCTGCTCGGCACATACAGAGTTGCGTACGACCAGAAGTGACCTTCTGTGGTTTCCGTGGTCCGCCAAGATGCCAATAACAGCAGCTTGGGTAGGGCACGGGGCTTTTCGTCTGGACTTCGCTGCTATAAGAGGTGGATATGCCGCTACTACACTGTCATGCGTTTGATTATGGAACGATCACCCCTTCTCCTGCTTCGCAGTGCTATTTCAAATATTAGCAATGTCGTCCCTACTTAAGAAAGTATATCGATTCATTTCACCGGAAGCAGAGAAAGAAGAAGATGGCCGAGATAAGTGGCCGTCACGTACTGCCTTTGTTCTGGCAGCCATGGTAGAGATTGTCGAGCTCTCCACACGTATGTATTTTACTGATGAGTTGGTTGTAGGGTGGTGCAATCGGCCTCGGAAACATGCTACGATACCCGTCCGTCGTCTTTGCAAACAATGGCGTCCAGTGGTTCATACCTTACTTCATTGCTCTATTCTTCCTCGGAATCCCGATTTTGGTTTTGGAAATTGCCATTGGCCAGGCCTATCGTGGCGGTGTGGCTGTCGCTTTCCATGGACTCAACAACCGAACAAAAGGTATTGGCCTAGGTGTCATCATGAACGGTTATGTCGTTGCGACATATTATGTCCCCATCATCTCTTGGATCATGCGGTATTTCCGATCCTCATTTCAGAGCCCACTGCCGTGGACCGGTCGTGGCCAGGAATTCTACATGAAAGATGTCATCAGAAATCCTGATCCCATTCCTGGCGGAATGAATGGAAGCACAGTAACGAGCTATGTCACCTACGCCGCACGCGGTATGGTTGGTGAGACAGTTGGATGGACCGCCTTTATCTGGCTCCTTGTCTTCCTTTGCATGTACAAAGGTGTGGGAGTGACAGGCAGAGCCGTGTACATCACGATGGGTCTCCCTATCATTATGATGTTCATTCTCATCGGTCGCTCATTGTCTCTTCCCAACGCCGTTGAGGGAGTCAAGCTGTACTTTGCTGAATGGCACAGTAACAAACTCGCAGGCGGAGACATTTGGCAAGCTGCTGTCGGACAGATATTCTTCTCAATCGGCGTCGGCTTCGGCTACTTTACTTCCTATGCATCATACAACACCAAATATTCAAACGCGGTCCAAGATGCTGTCATCATTGCATTCAGCAATTCTCTCTATGAAATCATTGCCGGATTTGCAGTTTTTGGTGTTATCGGATTCCTTGGATATAAGCCAGAACAGGGTGTCAAGCTTGGTACTTTCACGGTCGGCTTCCTTACTTACCCCCTTGCCTTGTCAGAGATGCCCGGCGCGAATGTTTGGGCTGTTTTATTTTTCTTGACACTCGCGCTTCTAGGTCTCAGCTCTGCCTTTGCTCTGGTAGAGTCCATTGTCACGATGATTTGCGACTCCAGCTGGGGCCAGCGCAACTCCCGCGTATGGATATCCACTGGTGTCATCCTGGTGTCATTCTGTCTTTCACTTTTGTATTGCACTGAATTTGGCTTTTACCTCCTTGATGCAGTTGACACCTGGACAAATAACTTGGCTCTCATTTTCGTTGTTTGGTGCGAGGCCATTGCTGTGACTAGCCTGTATCGCTATGTCGATGTGGTCGGCCAGGTTGGCTTGCCCGCATACGCCATCTACAATTCCGGCTATATACTTGCGATGGTTCTAGGAGTTGCTGTCGCTCAGTCAGTGGGTGCCGAAGCTGGTGCCGGTACCGGTTTTGGCATCTATATTGTTGGAGCTTGCCTCTCTACTGTACTGTCGAAGACCCCGGACTCGGTGCCTCCATCCTTTTGGGCTAGAGCTGGATTCCTTCAAAAGTTTTGGTGGCTGGCCTTTTATTCTGTAAGCTTCGCCACGACGCTTACCGTATCATCCCTCGCGCTAATTTCATTGCAGGCAAATCAACTCTGTCGCGACCTGAACAATGTCGTCGCTGTGGGCAACAATTGGAGCATCCCCATTGTATGGGGTCCCATTCTTCGCTATATATCTGCCCCCATCATGGCGGTAACATTTTCATTCTCTTACAAGGCCTTTTATGTCGTTCGCAACGATCCTTTGCACATCTTCGCTTTTGCTACGGCACATGTGGTCATGATCATTATTGCAGCTGGTTTTATTGTGCCGCGTGCTTTCGATATTTTTGTCCCGGCTGATAAATTGCATGTTGGCAAATCTTTCTATGCGCCACAGGTTGTTGTTCTCGGTGTTCTTGACGGAGAAGAAGCTGCACAGGTAGAGGCAACTAGTCAGGATGCAGATGAGGATAAGACCACAGCTGTCTTTGGAGAGAAACAACGCAGTTAGGTCCATTTCAGTCTGTTAAGAACAGGTATTCGTATATATAATGAATATCACTTTCCATTCTTCGCTTTCTCGTTAACGGTACTCACGGCATGCTCGGATTGCCAGTGACACCTCGAGTGGTGATTGGCACACACCTAGCACACCGAGCAGAGCTAGCTGGCAGTTCGTGCACTCTTCGGGAAGAAGAGCAACATTATCAGCGTGAAGTAAGTTTTCATGAAAAATTGCTCAGTTAATTTCGAACAAGGCCACTCTAGGATTGCACAGAAGAAACGGACAAATTTACGAATTTCAGGAGCTTGCGATTCAATACTGATTCGCTCCTATCTCGCAGAGCGAATCTATGCCGTACGCACACTATAAACCCTTCTAGATAATTCCAACTTAATTCGTTCATTTTATGCCGTTGCCCCCTTCCCCTTCATTTTGGAGATGAGCCTATCAAGCTTAACCTTCAGTGCCGATGGCGCTACTTCATTGGCGCCTACCATGCGGCGCACGATAATGTTATACAGGCCGCCAAAAGCGAGGGCGATAGCCGTCGATGTCAGTATGATAACATTGTACGGCATGCTGAAATCAGGTGTAGGCAAGTATAGAAGCAGGCCGGTGGTGCGCAAGCTCATGGCCTTTGGTCTCAAGGTTGTAATAACGGCAGCAGCAACGTCGAAGCCGCGATTGGCGTCAGGCGGGTACTCCGTATATCTCAAAATAGATTTCTCGAAATCGTAGGTGAGAAAGACGGTGCAGCGGGGAGGAATCTGGACGAGGAGCTCCAGTTGCGTGCCACGCTCACGATCAAGCGCTGGGCGATAGTATATCTCTTTAATAATGTCGCTGGCGTTACTGCTGGTGGGCATAGAGCCAGTCGATGAGATTCGTGTCGACAAGGTGTGGAGATAGATGCGCATGAACCACGGGAGCGACTCCATATAAACAAACTCGACCTCTTCGTCACTAGGATTGGTGAGAATTGCCTGAACACCGCCATGTTCTTGTCCATAGCCAGTCAAGCTGCGCTCAGCAAAGAGAATGGGTGTCTCAGGCTCGTTGACTTCTAAGCCCTTGCCATCCACGATGACTTCTGGCTGCGTCAGAACAAGCGTGAATTCGGCATCCGTAGGGATATTGTAGCATCTCTTGGGTTTATCTGCATCCTTGATTTCGTGTGAGCCATCGGAGGCGTAGACACTTCTCGAATGGGGAATGTGTAAGCAGATTGGAGGCACGGAAACGTCGGTGAGGGGACAAGCTCCTTGCATTGGTCGGCCAAAGACTTGGGAGAGAGTCCAGTCCTGGCCAAGCATGTGGTCGGCCGGGAAGCAAGTATCATGGGCATGGTAAGGCTTAGATGTGTCGCAAACGAGTTCGTTTTCGCTCGGTGGTCTCGGGATCGGGTTATCTGGTGTCCAGTGTTAGTTTACTTGGTAATGCAGCTCTTGCGTATATGTATCCATACCCCTGGGTCGCCTTGATCGGTTGACATCGAGGACCATATCAATGGTTTCCTCCATCTGCAGAACACATTTTCCTTCAGCATCGCAAATGGGCTTCACGTCAATCGCCATGCTCTGGAAGGAGGCATCAAATAGTTTGTGGCCATCAAGCAGGCTAGCAATGCCTGCTTTGCCTTTGCAGGGAAGCAACTTCAAAAATGGTGTCAAATTCTCGGTGCAAACAACTTCATGCGGGAGAACTCCATGCAGCAGCCGTGTGTTGGCGAGTACCGCATCTGAGTGGTCGCCCTCTGGCTGAAACGACATGACAGGGCGAATAGTCCTTGTCTCGTCGATGAAGTTCAGACTCGCGCAGAACAGTCCAGACAGTGCATTGGTCAAAATGAGCCACTTCTTGTCTGCCTCTTCGTCGGTCTGCGCGTCCAACCATGCCCAGAGCTCAACTCCCTGTCCACCCTCCTTGCGCCCATCCCATGGTCTAGCGCCCCATGTCTCTGTGTCCCAACGGCCCAGCGCGAATCGCAAGTGTAGTTCGCGGGTGCCAGCGTATTGTAAAATTTGCGCAAGGGATCTCGGGAAAAGTCTGAAATTTTGCGATTCGAAGTCGTCGAAAGTAATATTGGATCGAAAGTTGAAGCTCGCAAGCAAGCCCGACAGGGGCAACGGCCGAAGATTCAGCTGCTCATGATAGTCGGTAGAAGCTGCTGCAAGGATACTTGACAGAAGGAAAAGAAAGAATGACAAGAGCCGGGCCATTTTGAAAAAGAGTGTGCAAATCGTCCGCGCTGATGCGGCAGATTTACATCTCAGTCGGAGCTAATGGCTGGCGATTAAAGGGACAACAAAAGATTCAAAGAAGCTCTCGCCTAGCTCGCCCACTATGCTGGCTCACCTCAAGGCAACGTGGCGCGCCTCTAACCGTGAGGCGGACGTGGGGGCGCTGGCAGGCGGTCAGCCATGGCAAANTTTAGTGTGCCTTCAGGACTCTGGCGCAGCGCGATGAGCTTTGGAATTGTTTGCGATCTCTTGTCCTACTTCACTGGCATCGTTCTATGCGCTTTCTTCCCTCCAATTCATCTTTCCGTCTGAAGATCGCCAATCTGCGCACATAGAATTCCTCCAAGCCACCGCTCGCGCCGCGACTATGGCTGCCGAACAACGAAAGCTGCTCGAGCAGCTCATGGGTGCTTCTGTGACGTCGCAAGCGGCCAAAGTCTCCTTCTCCGATCCCAAACTATGTCGCTCATACATTGCGGGCACTTGTCCTCACATTCTATTCACCAATACCAAGCAAGACCTCGGCCCCTGCCCGAAGATCCATTCAGAGGCTCTCAAGGCCGAATACGACGCCATGTCTGAACGCGAGAAGAGCAAACTCGGTTTCGAATACGACTACATTCGTCATTTATATCAGTACATCGATGAATGCAATAGGGGCATAGAGGCCGCTCAAAGGCGCTTGAAGAAAACGCCAGAGGAGATCCGACAGACAAATGTCATGGTAAGTCAAATCCAAGTCAACTGCCTAGCTCATCTATTGTTACTAAATGTTTATCTCTTCACCTCAGCTGAAAGCAATCTCCGATCTTAATACCTCGATTCACAACGGGCTCCTCGAGGTTGAAATCCTTGGCTCCATGTCAGAGGTCTCGCGTGCACAAGATGAACTCTTCCGAGTGCGCCAGGCCATGCAGGCGAAAGCAGAGAAGGAAAAGGAGCTCAAGGCTCTCGCAGATACATCGGGACCGTCAGGCCACCAGAAGTTGCAAGTATGCGATGTATGCGGTGCTTACTTAAGTCGTTTGGACAATGACCGCCGCCTCGCCGATCACTTCTATGGCAAGATGCATCTGGGCTTTGCGCAAATGCGTAAGACCTATGATGCATTCCCGCGAGAAATGAAAGCAAGAGCTAGGACTATGCATGACGACGACGGTCCTGGCGGCGGTGGCGGAGGCCCCAGGGGCTCTAGGGGCCATGGAGGAGGCTATAGAGGCAAAGGCGGTCGCGGCTACCGTGGAGGGTGGTAAAATTGTACTGTAGATCGTGTTCCTCGATCAGTGGGAACTGCATGCAAATCGGCGTTGAACGGTTATTGGTTATTTGTTGATTGGTGAAAGAAATTTACATCACTGTATATAGTTACTGGCGTTACAGGGCGCACTAACTATCACATGAACTGTCTCGCTTCTGAGTCTGGTCAATTAAAGGTAATAATGGAAGCGCTGTATTCATTCATCATACACTCTAGAGTGAGCGCATGCGCTAGATAAACAATACCCCAAGGAAATCTCATTCATAAGTTTGTCCCGCGCTTGCTACTAGAATACTTATACAAAAAAAAAACAGTGACGCCGTGTCCCATTGTAACAGTCTGTTTTCCATACCCTCCTATGTGCGGTGCCTGTAATACGTATTCCGCGTAGCACAGCCATCCTCATAACACATCAATTCTTCGCAGCGCTGGCGTTGTTGATCTCGTCCAGATACTCCATCTCGTCATCCCACTTGCCGATGGCCGGCGCGAATCGCGGCAACGGTGCCAGGACAGGAGGCTTTGGCGGAGCTTCCACAGTTTCTTTGGGAGTTTCTGTCTGGGCTGGTAACGCTGGGAAATCACCTTTGCTGGGCGTGGAAGCTCCTTGGGGGCTGCGATTGGGTACGGCAGCGCCGCCACGGCCGCNTCTCCCGCCTCGCCTCCCCGCCCGCCACCTCCCTCACCACGATTGCCTCTTCCACGGCCGCCACGGCCACCCCGACGAGGTTGTTCATCCAGGGACCTGTCAGTATCCGTACGATCTGTCGTCGTTTTTTCTGCTTCGCTAGAGTCTTGTGCGAAACGGCTTCCACGTAGCCCTAGTCCACGGGTGCCTCTCGACCCACGAATGCCACCGTTCATTCCTCGAGCTGGTCTGTGTGGCACTTCTTGTCCTGTCATCTCTTTGCCTTCATCCCACCCTCCCTTCTTCGTGTTTATTGCCTTTAGTTTCCGCTCACGGTTCTTGTTGCGCTCTTCTTCGAGGCGGCGACGTTGCTCCTCGTTTTGTCGCCGTCTCTCGGCATTCTCAGCACGCTGACGTCGTGCTTCCTCCATCCCGCGCGCATAGGCTTCGGCATGCTGTTTTTCATCCTTCTCTGCTTTTTCAAACTTGCGCGTCTTCTCCGCCGACAGCAGCTTCATTTTCTCCATTTTAGCAGTGAGCTCTTCTTCCGTCAGCTTCTGGCGAGGGTTGGCGCCAGATTGCGTGCGCGCGTCGATGGGATGCGTGGCATTCTTGCGTTGATCTCGTCCGTTATTGCGCCTATTTTGGCGAGTTGACCCGTTCGTTGCGACAGTTTCAGAGTTGGTTTCGCCACTCGTGTGGTCTTGGCTTCTGGCGGGCGACGATGACTTGGGCGACTGTGAATCGGATGTTTGGAGTCCTTGGTTCTGGGCAGGTATTTCGGCCGGCCTGTCTGCGAATCTAGATTGCGCAAGACCACCTCGCGGTGGGGGAGGGGGTTTTGGGGNACTTGGACTTGCGCCGCCGACGTCCTTTTCTTTTGCCAGCTGCAGCCGCCGCAGCAAGCGGCGCGAGCGCCGACTCGAGGTCGACAGGATTTGGTATCAGGTCGGAGGGTGTCATGTAGTATGAAGAAATTTCGACAGGTACGTCATTCGGCACGATGGTGGTTACGCCGTCGACAGGCTCGAAATCGTCATCGTAGAACAAATCGTCATCGGTGCGGCCGCCAAACTGGTCTTCCATCTCGGCGCAAAGGCTCTGGCGCGGCGCAAGGCGCTTTCGATCGGTGAATAGGTTATGATGAAGGACTGGAGCGAGCGGAAATAGTAGAGCAGTAGCAGAGGTGTTCTCAGCAAAGTGTGTTGATGGTTAATTTGATGATAGGTAATGGTGAAAGGACAATAATGGGCGAGCGCAAGCGGGAAAAGACGTTGGCCAAGCCGCAGCTAAGTTACGTTGGCAGCCGCTCGAAAAGCAGGTGGCAGGGAATTCTGCAATTACTCAAAGCGGCGATGGGATCCCCAACCCCGTCATACAGAGAGCATTTTTCAACTAATTTTCAAACGAGACTGACAGTTATTCCCAGCACTTGATTTCCATTGCTATATATATATGTATAGACCCTGTTAGGTTTGTGTTTTAAACGATGGCTGTTTGGTGGCGTTGACTAGCTGGTAACGTCGGCCTTCAATCTGGCGAACTGGCGTGTATCAAGCAGAACACCGTTCTTCTCTACGGCAGACCTTCGAACTCCTTCCTCGGTGAATCCAGCCTTCAGGAGAACCTTGGCGCTGGCGCCGTTGGTTGAAAACGTGTTTCCTTCTAATCGTGCAATGCGAGGCCAGGTTTCCAGCAACCAGTCACTGAAGGCGATCAAGGCCTCAGTCGCGTATCCTCTGCCCCAGACTTCAGGTGTGATCGCATAACCTATCGACCATGTCCTGTACGACATATTCTCTCCCGCATGTGCAATCATGCTCCCGATGAGGCGTGGTTCGTGTGAAGGATTGTCTGTTGTTTTTGGCTTGATGCACAACGCGACTGATCTAGGGTAGGCTGCGGTAATGTCACTGTCATGCTGTAATGGAAATGACAATGAAATCGCTGCCTCAGCATCAGCGGGTGTGAAAGGGTACTGAAAGCGATTGCTCAGTTGGATGATAACTTCTTCATGGTTGAGAGCAGCTGAGAGTCCCGGTGCGTCCGACATGAGGAACCGTCGAATGAGCAGACGGTCAGTCTCTAATAAAACTGCACCAGGTTTGGCACAAGGCCGGCTATCTGCGTCCAAGGTTTGCTTCTGATGCACCATGATGAGACAGGTACAGCAAGGCAGTGTTGAGCAAAATCTTGAATATTATGTTCAATTGATGGGTGAGAGGCTAAATATACGGAAACATGAGCTGGTGAGGAGGTTTCGCTAGTGAGTCATATCATCAGTTCGTGGTATCAGGCTGCAATTCTTGCGACGGTGGTAATAAGCAGCCTTCTCTCTTATTTTTGAAAATGGTTAAGCAAATCAAGAAGAAATTGCAATTTCGCCTTGATGTCACAAGTGGATGTATGCCACAACGTATTGTAACCATATCACCCAACACAACAGCGGACTGAGACTACCACACTTTCTAGCACCTTTTGTTGTGCGAGCTCATAACCGTTGTCGCTAGTCAGTACGGATAACTACATTTGCATAAGGGACTGCGAAAAGGCCTTGCTAGCGCCACTAAATTTGAATGGCTCCGGAGCAAAGCCTAGTTCGAGCACCAGTGGCTTGTTTTATGGGTGCCACCTTACTGATGGGATGACAGTACTATTGCATGGAGGACGAGACTACGGATAAAAAAGGCAGCCGTAGAGATACCACCGCGGGTGAGTTACATTCACGGCAGAGAGCCTGATCTGGCGCGGGGAGCGGGGGCGCAGCGGCCCCGTCGAATCCTGCCTGGGACCTGGGTTGGCAGTGAGGATGGACTCTAATGGCAAAGATTCGACTCCGGTTTCTGCGAGAAGGTCCTCCTTACTGACACGTCGGCCTTTATATACGCATGCATAAAAAAGCAACAGTAATAAGAACTTATCCAAGCCCATGGCTTGGGGTCAGGCGTAGGGTCTTCTTTTTGGTTGGTTGGTTGGCCCGTCTCTCTCCAAGCCAGCGAAGGCCTGGTGTGGGCCTAGGCGCCGCGCGAGGTGGGCGAGCAGGGCCGATTTTAAATTATGGCCAGGCTCTGCCATCTATTTAGGTATATCATCGATGAAGTTGACGGTGAACAGCGTGAAGTGCAGATCTATACTAAATTCCCAGCATGAAAAAAAGTATCGGTGCGAATCTCTAGCTAATATAATCCTAGAAATGCCTTGGGCTGGCTGTAGTTGGCATGAGATATACCAGTAAGAGGGCAATTTCGGCGCTGAGCTTGTTGGTAGGTACATCAATATTGACGGGCAGCGCAGCCAACCACGAAAAAATTTGGGTAACCCAATGATCCCTAGCCTCAGCGCTAGCCTTCCAGCAACAGCCACGAAGTTGGAAGACTTCTTGTAGAGAATTAGTAGCGGGCAACGTTAGGAAGGACGAATGCACGATTTCGCAATGAGGGGCTATGCCATGGCGATATAGCTGAGCCAGTGCGCAAGAACTTCATGGAGCAAGCAACAACAAGACATTTTCGCCATCGCATCAGCTCCGCCGGCCCAACCGAGCTTGCTTCCCGTAGTAGATCTGTTAGGCGGAGTGTTAGCTCGTGCAATGACCAAGCCCTGGCTATCAGGTCGGGGTTAGCTGGTGGTGCATCGTTGCCGCCGCCCCTGTACTTAAGACCTGCCCACCCCACCGCGTCATGTAGCAACTGAAGCAACACATGTTCCTACCAACATTGACGGTGGTTCAGGCCATTCGAACCTCGCTTGACGACCGTGGTAATGACTAACATCTTTGGCCCGCGGCCCTATGGACCGTCTGAATTTCTGCTCGGCCTTGAGCAGATGTATTGCTTCTTCCCAGCAATCGTCCTCAACTGCATGTTGTTGGCTCACTGTCGGAATTTTTCTGGCAAGATCACCGAGTTCGTCGAAATGGCTTGCTATGGGCGAAGCTGAGTATCTCAGTGGCATTGGCTGCGGTCCAGGCTTCTATTGTTCTGCGCTGGTGGCAGTCTGAGGTCGATCTCAACACCCTTGATCTTGTCGGTGCAGTACTTTCTTGCACCGGCACACTCAGCCTCATTGCCCTCGTTTACATCCGACATTTACATTGCCCAGAAACGCGGCCTTTCATCGGCCTGTTTTTGGCATATACACTGCTTTGTGATGTTGTTCTATATGAGAGCTACTTCAACCCACCCGGTGCTGATGGCGTTCAGCGGCCATCGCGCGCTGTTGTTGCCCTTAAAATTGGTCTCCTTCACCTAGAGAAAGTGTCTAAGCGGCGTTTTGTTATCGACAGTCACTTGATTCACCTGTTGGGGCCAGATGTCGATATACCTCTTGTTCGGTTTCTGCGAAATATCTTCATTCATGACTTCGAGACGGAGCTCAATGTGGACAACACTCGCAAAATCAAGGCTGCTTTGGAGCAGAAACAGCTCCATGAGCTCTTTGAGAGACGCTGGAAACATGGTACGTCTTCTCATTCACTCGATTTTCCGAGAAAGCGGCACTGACCGATACACAGCCGAAAAGTATTCCCCAGACTCGCTATTCTGGGTTTGTTATATGCTACTACGCGATCAGCTCTGGGATGAAGCTCTACCCTGCTGCTGTACGTCTTGGCCACTATAGCACAACCGTTGATTCTGCGCGAGTTCCTCACTGTCGTGTCCATACTGAACACTCCACCTGCGGTGACCTACTCCAGTATTGCCGTATGTATTTACTATCTGTATTTACACGTTTATACCTCAAATGCTAACAAAAGTGGGTGCACAGACATTCCGAGCTTGGCGCGGCCATCTTCGGACGAAGTATATGCTCAACATCCGTGGCATCTTGACGGTGGCCCTTTATCAGAAGAGCCTCAAGCTCAAAGATCAAAGTCCAAGCACAACTGAACTCCTCGCATTACTGGACTCCGAAGTTAACACGGCTGTGTCCTTTTTCGCGCAATGTTATGAGGTTTTCCCCAGCGCCCTTGGGATTGCATTGCACACCCTCCTTCTCATGCGCTTGACTTGGTACTCAGGCATCCTGGTTTTGTTACCGGTATTTGGCATGGGAAGCATTCGACATTGTTCTGTACAAATTCTAACGTAATATAAAGTCCCGATGTGCTTGGGTATCCAGTGTGGCCGTATATCTCAGGAGTTCCATGAGATCTGGCGAAAGCATACAGACGCTCGTATCGCAGCGACATCCAATATACTGGCGCAGTTGACGGACATAAAGATGCTTGGGCTCGGTCCTGCTATAGCAAGGATGTTATAGAGCAAGCAACAGGCCGAAATAAATGCCTCTATGAGAGCTCGAATCATGTCCACTGTACGATTTGCCCTCTGTAAGTGTTGGGATGTCCATCTCCAGCTGCTTCATATACCTAACCGTCAACAGCTGCATTCTCTGATGCTGCAATTGGCATTCTAGCTGTGGGATTGTCACTATTTGTAGCACCACTGCTACAAATGTATACAATTCAGCACTTCTTCGCCATATTAGCCACAATTTCTGGTATAATCCGAACGTCGTCCTGGCTCGTAATCTTTTTCGCTGCGGCGGAGTGCCGGGTTGACAACTTTAGCCGCATGCAAAAGTACATGCTTCAAGCAGAAATTGTTGACAAGCGTTCACTCATCCGGCGACAAATGTCCCATCGAAACCTTACGAGCCCGGAGAATACTGTGCCAACATGGCTGCCGCTACGTCGAAGCCAGAGGATCGCAGGCCCGCCATACGTGGTCAGATTCGTTGGTGTGGCTATCTCCGTTGGTTTGAAAGGACCTCTTGTGAGCGGCATCAGAATCACAGTGCCCAAGATAAGGTTGTCATGATTTACTCGAAAATGGGCCGCGGCAAGTCAACAATCCTTGGTGCTATCATTGGCAGAGTGAGACCTGCGAAAGGCCATGTAATCGTAGCCACGACGACATCGATAGCATATTGCCGCCAAAAGCCTTGGATCCAGAATTTGACCATTCGCGACAATATCATCGGCGCTAACGAGTATGATGCCTATTGGCTCAGGCGGGTCATATACATTTGCGCCTCAGATGTTGATCTCGCGCGCCTCCCCAAGGGAGATCTGACAATGGCGGGCAAGGACGGCTGCAACCTCAGCGGAGGACAGAGGCCGCGAATTGAACTCGCTCGCGGTCTGTACACAAGAACAAAACTCCTCATCATAGATGACGTGTTCAGCTCCCTGGATATCCCAACGTCATCAACCATTCGCGTTCGACTCTTCGGCGAGAACAGAGTTTTGCGCGCCAACGGCATAACGCTCATTATGAGCACCAGTATGCCCGAGCACTGTGTTGATGCAGACGTGTCCTACGAAATCAACGACAAAGGTCGGGTTGTGGAACGATCCACAGACGGCCGCCCTGGCAGCCCGGATGGCCAGCCAGGCCGCGCTCCTCAAGACGAGGGAGGTGCATCGTCATCTTCAGTGGTGTTAAACAGTCCCCCAAATCTGCCCGTCGTTCAGAGCACCTCAAATGAACCAGGAGCGGATCTTGATACCTCCAAACCAAGCTCAGGAAGCCTTGATTTGTACTTGTACGCTCTCGGATCTGCTGGTACAAGCGCGCTGATTACATGGGGGCTCTCAATCGCTGCTGCCGCCATCACGGAGAAGCTCGCTGACATATTCGTGTCTGTTTGGCTGGCTACCGCAGCTGACGATCTTACTTTCTACAATCTCCTCGTGATGATTGGTCTCCTGAATCCGATCATGAACTTCGTCGCATCTGCAAGCAACTTTTACTTTGTCTATCCAAAAGTTGCGGCTGCCCTTCACTGGAGGCTGACTAGGAAAACTTTCTACGATACCTACGATTACCGTGCGAGCTCTGATGCAAGCCATCTGCTGAGCAAATTTAGCAGAGACATCTACGTTACAACATTGGGGTTGCCCAATAGCTTGTTGCCGCTGGGCTGGGGTGTTGTGACTGTTCTGCTGAATGCCGTTATGATGGCTTTACCATTTTCCAGTATTGTTCCTCTCATTTTGTTTCCCTCTGTCATCTATGGACTGTGGATGTGCTCCAGAGGTGTCAGTCGCCGATTGGGCATCCTACAAGCTGGCGGAAGGAAAGATCTGATGCAGTTTATCGATGAAACCAATACCGGTCTTGAACACATTTATGCCTTCAATTGGCAAGAGACGTTCTTGAGAAGATGGGATGAAATAGTCTTCGAGCTGCAGGCAGTTCCCTATCGCCGACGCCGTGTGACTGTTACTTTACACATGATGGTTGATTTTACGACCACTGCTGCAGCTATTCTGGGCATAGCATGCGCTCCACATTCTTACAGCGTTGCCTCTATCATCGTACTTGCTCATGCAGCTCTTCGCCTTAACAGGTTCGAGGATGATGCAGGAATCCTGATGACAGCATGGGTCCATGCCGAAGATGCTCTCGGCGCTGTCTCACGTATTCGGCAATTCGAAGCTTTGACCCCCCAGGAAAAGACCGAAGAACGTTGGCCAGAGGTCTCTGCGCAATGGCCCCAACAAGGCAGGGTTGTTTTGAACTGCCTTAGCGCCTCATACAAGTGAGTCTTGATTCATAATTTCTCTGCTATTCCACTTCAACGACATGCTAACGACTACATTAGGCCACAGAATAGCACACCTGTTCCGGCCCTGAGTCATGTTTCGGTAACGGCTAATCCTGGGGAGATTATTTGCATTTCTGGCCGAAGTGGAAGGTAAGCTGGGAGCAGCACCGTTCAAAACAGGAGCACAGTCTAACAGTGTACTTCGAAACAGTGGCAAAACGTCGATATTCATGAGTATACTTCGCATGATTGAGTTCACGGGTAGCATCAGTATCGACAATCGAGAAATCCGGACCGTTCCACATGACGTCTTGCGATCGAGGATCACCACAATATCACAAACGGGCCTTCATGTCAAGGGTACGGTGAGATTCAACATGAATCCCTTCGACCCTGCCCTGCGTCCCAGAGAATTCCTTCTCACGGACGACATGATGATTGGCATCCTGCGGCGCGTAGGCCTCTAGGAGCGCATCAACGAACAAGGCGGCTTGGACGCTGGCATGCTTCTTCTGCGGCTCTCCTACGGGGAGAAGCAGATGTTCCAGCTCGCGCGTGCCATCCTGCACAAGCAGACGATGAGGACTAAATTGGTCCTCATTGACGAGGCTACGTCTGGTTTGGACCCGGATACTGACGAGCTGATGCAGAGAGTGATTCAAGAGGTGTTCAATGATTGCACTACTTTCGTGGTTTCACATCGGCCGTCCATGTTTAAGCATGCGGACCAAATTGTCAAATTGACGAATGGCGAATCAGACGTGTATAGACACCAACGAGATAGGCGGAGCTGGCGGCCAACGACACTTCGACAGCAGCTTATAGGATGAGCCATCACTATGTACAGTTGGAGGCTTGGATCCCTGTCGTACTGCCTTTGGAGACCATACGCTGTTATGAAGTTGTAAACAAAGAGAAAAATGGCGATTGAGAAAGAAAAGTATAAACATATATCAGATATTAATGGCAGAAAGAAACTCGTCATTGTTGTGCTGAACTTGAAGCCGACACTGTCGGCGCAATGCGGAAGCTTGTCATCAATTAACTTGCAAGAACTATTCTGCCGTGGTAAGCATGTGGAGTGATTCTACTGCAGGGGGGTTGTTGCAAACGAAGAGCCTACACGACCGAAAGGGCAAGTGAGTGCTTGCTCGTGGACTTCCTGAAATGGACCAAGTTCGAAGCGTAGCGGAACTGCACGGTATGCTAGTATCGGCCAGCGAAGTGTTAACTACCAGCTTCGGCCCTGATGTGCCTGTTTGAGGTACTGACGAGAACTTGGGCTGAAAATACCTTGTAAAAGCTGAACATGATAAACTGGCCGCACCCCATGCAGAAGGTCAACCGTATAAAAAGTGGAGCGAGCCTTGCCACTGTACTTTTAGATGCTCTTGGCGCCGGCCTGATATGCAAAAAGAGTTAGCACGAAGTGACAAGACGAAGTGATTGGATACAAAATTAAGTAGGTGGGTTTGGTTTGGGGGAGGATTGTTACTACCGGCCTGGGCTACAAGGACACCATGTCACTAGACTCCAGACAACTTTAGGTACTTGCTGCTGGAGTAAGTTGTTGAAGGATGGCCCGTCGCGCGCGCAAGCACCCTCCGCCATGGACCAGGTTGCCTGTATGATCTTGCCGAGGACATCGCACATACCGCCATGGCAAACGGCCTACATATAAAGCCTGATATAGACTAATCTGTTGTCGCGAGCGCGCTGTATTGCTCCCCGGAACATGCGTCTTCAGAGCGTCATTCAAAGCTGCCAGTTGGGCAGATTTGAAGGTTCAAATTTGTGCGCGTTTCCGGGCTATATGATATGGTCTACGCCTGCAAGCTTGCTTGGATTCATGTCAAGGGCAATACAGGGGGATGTTGTGACCTGTAATATCTTTCCTTCTTTGCCACGAAGCATCCGAAATATTTCAGCGCCGCCTATTGTGCAATCGTCGACACAGCGAACTGCAAATCCATCACGAGTTGAGTTTGGAAGTTTTGTGCTGTGAATTTCGTTGCCGGTACTGTTTTCTCATCAATCTGTGACCAGACTGCTACCGTGTATTGGTACCTGAAACATTCCAATCGCTTATCGAAACCTCCAACCCTATTGATACTATGCTCGATCGCACCCACGGCGGTGGTATCCTCCTGCAGTTCAATATCTGCCTGTTCCCAAGGCTCAAGTACCAATATGTTTCGCGCGGACCACAACATGTGTGGTTCTTTTTTTTTTTTNTTGGGGCTTCCTTGTAGCGTAGTGGCGCACCATCGGCCCATCCAGCCAGCTGGAAACCAAATCAGCGACCTGTTCACTCTAATGTGTATTCAGTACGTAATTCGATTCTGTCTCATACAACCGAGCTGGAGGATCACTTAAAAGCTTTCAAATCCTAGGCCGACTGCAAGTCAGTATTCAGGCACGGTGGAGGGCCACTTTGATAGGCCTGACGCGGCTTTTAGTGGTATATGTATCCGTGGCGGTTTTGAGTGTAGACGAGACTAGCAGTCCAAGCAACGCCCCCAATGACACAATGCTGAGCTGAGGCTGCATGCCCCGCTGCATGTGCCGAGCCTCGTTGATGCCGGTATTGACACCTTCCTCGACTAAGGCTGGGGGGAGGTAATTCTGACTGGGGTTCGGAGAATTGCGACAAACAACATGGAAAATTGGCACTGAAATACGCCAAGACAGTCGCTGGTGTTATATTTGCGACCGCTTGTTCGGCGCACGAAACAGGCTCGAGTCAGCAGACTAGTGGCGGCGGCTCCAAAGCATGCCCATGCCCGCATTATTAAAATTTCGTTCCTTCTACTCCTTTCTTGTTTTGCTGCAGCTGCATCTTACATAGGCTGTATCGTTCGCAATTGGTCTGCCGCCCGCAGAACTGCTGCATGTCACCATTCCACGACAGCCCAGCATGCATATCTCGCAGCTGGCATACTATCTACTTTTGACCGACCTTTCAGTGCAAGCATTTCCCTGTCCGTCACAAACATATCTCACGACATGGAATTGGTCGCTAACAGTCCCGCAGCTATGTCAAAGCCTCATATTAAAAACAACATGCTTTTCCGAGGCGCAATGCTGGGGCATGGAGGTTCGCTTCAGGCATATGCATATGCCTCAGAAGCAAAGTACGCTGACATAGACGCGGTTCTCGGAAACCCCACGAATCATGACGACTGACGACAACTGCCTTTTTCGGTTTCTTTTTCTCGTTCGCTGGTAGACTATAGACTTTGCACTTGAATTTCTTTTTTAATTATTTGTATATAGAGAGGACCTTGGGTCGAATGAGCGGCCTGGTAAATATATTCATTGCTTTCACTGCATCTGTCGTCGAGACCCAATCGCCTCAATAGGCTCTGGTGCAACGCAAATTGTCGATTTAGTAGAGTAACCGTCGTGTCCGGGCCTCGCCAATTGTGGCAACTGTTACCATGGGGCTGGGACGACAGTGCATGCGCGAGTGTATTAGTGGTGCACATAGGCATTGAGCCGTGGTGCCCGCGCTGACTAACAGCAATTAAGTGAGTACAGGAGCTGAACAGTTTAAGTGAACTTCAACTCAGGTACTCTGGGAGTAACAAAGACCGCCAATGTTGCCGGGTGGGTTGCAGCTTCGCGTTAGTGCCTCATTGTTACCTAGCGTGAGGGCCGAATGCGCCTCTAGGTAGTAACCAGTTAGCTGTTTATACGTACATACGAGTCTGATGTATGCCCCCCCCCAGGCGAGCGGCCAATGGCACACCAGCGGTAGGGAGACCTGGTGCTGTTGCCTCGGGACAGGTACTTCCGTGCCTCCCTCCACATTGTGATGGCATTGGCTTAGTCTGTCGAGACCCCTCTCTTTCCTCCGAACACCCATCCGTATCCCCTAAATGGTCCCTGTCCTGATTCGAGCTGGGAGAGAGCTTCCGTCTCCATGCATACCCAGCATCAATCGCCATCCACACTGGCCGTCACACCCCTGCCCAGCATCCTCTTGGATATGCACATACCTAGCTGGTCGAGAATGAGCTAGCACCCTCCAGGAAGGTTCAGTGTGTGTTTTCGTTCTCAGCCCGCCCCCCGCTAGCTGCTAAAGATGTCTTCGGTGCTCTCGCCCACCCCGCCTGATGCTCGTTAGCTCATCTAACTGATCCACTGGTTAGTTGGGCCACCGTTGTCCCAGGTGCTGCAGTATCGCTGATGATGAGCGAAGCGGTTAACCCGCAAATCTTCTGACGAGCACTCCACCCACTCACCCCAGCCAACTATTTCTCCCGTCTTCGCCCACATCTCTCTGCCCGATCTGTGTCCCCTCCCGCATTCTTCTGCCCCCAACACCAACGCTTCGCAGGTCTTGACCTGCTGCTGCCGTGCGCGATGGACGATTCCTTCGGCCCACGGCTGCTCGGCCACTTCGACTTCACACTCCTTTTTGAGCATACTATGTTGCACATCACGCCAGCGTCCATCGTCGTCTTCGCAACACCGTTCTACCTGTACACGCTCTTCACCAGTACTGCCATCGTTCGAGCTGGGATATTGTTATGGATCAAGGCTGCTTTTGCACTTGCCTTGATAGGCATACAGATCGCCAATGCCGTACTATGGTCCGAGTCGCCTCTCGAATCACGGCTCGCTGAAGCTGCCGCGATTATGACGAGCATTAGCGCCGGCTGTATGGCGATCATGGCTGTTGTTGGGCACATATTTTTTCTTCGCGCCCCTTCTTTCCTTAGCTTGGCTCTGACAGTAACCATGATATTCGATATTGGCACCACCTGGACGTACTTTCATCGAAACGGCCTCGAATCGATCGCACGACTGCACGTCCCCCTACCTGTTATCAAACTGATCCTGATTGGTCTGGAGGAAGTTTCCAAGCGTTCCCTGGTTCGATCTGAAGCCTTGCGGGCGTCTCTAGGGCAAGAGGCCTTGGCAGGATTCTGGAATAGGTCTTTGTTACTCTGGGTGAACCCTTTGCTTGCGTTTGGCTTTCGAGAAGAACTCACCATGAATATTCTTCCCGGGCTTGGACCGCACCTGGAGGCAGAATTCCTCTACCAACACTTTAAGCCCCGCTGGCAAAAGACGAATAACGTGTCAAAATTCGCCCTTGTCAAAGCCTGTGTCTACACTGTGCCTTGGCCCTTTCTCTACATCATTCTTCCACGGCTACTGTCCATTGGCTTCAATTTCGCACAGCCATTTTTACTGCAAGACGTCGTGAGCGCTGTCGCGGCAGATACAGAACCCCCTACGGATGTCATGAGAGGGTTAATTCTCGCCACCACAGCTATCTATGTCGGCAAGGCTATTTCCACATCTTGGTACACTCATCTGAGAAACCAGATCATGATGAGCGTCAGAGCAATTTTGATATCAGCAATCTATAACAAGTCGCTTAATTTGCCTGCCGACGAGTTGTCTAACGCAGCCGCAATTACCTTGATGAGCGCCGATGTCACAGGTGTTGGGCAACTGATCTCACTTTCATACGAGAGCTGGGCTCGCGTACTTGAAATGGGACTCGGTATCGGTATCCTGGCGGTTTTTGTTGGTGCCGCTGCTCTCTTCGCGTTGATACCCACCATTCTCACAAGCGTTGCGTCAACCTTTGTTGCTCGACGGATGATGACAACTCGCAAGACTTGGAATGGCCATATGCAGAACCGCATTGCAGCAACCTCGAATATCCTGGCACAGGTGAAGGACATCAAAATGCTTGGTCTTAATTCGATTTTGACCGGGCGTCTCCAAACCCAATTCGAGCAGGAAGTCGAGATATCTATGGCCAATCGCCAGCAAATGGCAGCGACATTCGGAATTGCGGATATTGCACAGTCCATGACGCCTGTTCTTGTGGTGGCCGGCTATATTTTTTGGACTAGAGCATCGGAACCAATTTCAGCGTCGCGCTTCTTCAGTACCCTTGCAGTTGTTACCCTGGTCTCTGCACCGCTTTCATCGTTTGTCCAAACATTGGGTAGCTGGTCAAGTGGGTTTGCCTGTCTCAACCGCATCCAAAAATATCTCAATCTTCCAGAAATGGAGGATACCCGTCGATTTGCCGTGCAAGTTGGTATGGGAGATGCTGACGCTCCCTTGCCTGGAGCTGTTTCTCTGGCCTCATCTAATTTGCGCAATCGTCAGAAGGTTTCTGCCAATGTGGTACAATTTGCCGTGCAACTATCCCGAGTTTCCGTTTGTACAGACTTGTCAGGCTCCATCTTGAACGACGTTTCGGTGAATGTTTCATTTGGGGGCACTACAATGGTGTGCGGGCCTGTTGGCTGTGGTAAATCAACATTGCTTCGAGCGATCCTTGGCGAAGCTCCGCTGAGATGCGGCACAGTGACCCTAGCTTCGCTTTCAATCGCGTACTGTGCCCAGGTACCGTGGATACAGAACACTAGCATTCTGAATAACATCCTTGGCGGTAGGCCCTACAACGCGGTATTATACCGCCAGGTTGTACACATTTGCGCGCTCGATGTGGACATTGCTCGCCTGCCAAATGGTGACAAGACGCTTTGCGGCAGTGACGGCTGTAATCTCAGTGGAGGACAAAAACAACGAATAGTGAGTGTCATATCTAATGTCCAATCTGTCACCCGCAAGAATCTCACGCTAACAATCGGTCAGTCTCTTGCGCGGACTTTGTTTACCCAGGCTGAGCTTCTGGTGCTAGACGATGTCTTCAGCTCCTTAGACAGGGACACGTCCTCCACCATCCGCATCCGTCTTTTCTCTGAAAGTGACTACTTGGCAAATAATATGACTACAATCATCATGACCACTAGTATGAGTATGGCACTCTCCCCGACTGGGCGATGCACCACACGACTGACGCCTCTCTAGGACCGCATCTTGTTGATGCAGACACCATCTATAAGATGGACAACTGTGGCCGGATCGAATTGAAAACCCTCGAGCAAATTGACGCCCAAGCAGCGCGGGAGTCTGCGACTCAACCGACATCTGCTGGCAGTACCGACACCTCTCAAGCTGGCTCTAGTGGCGCCGTTACCTCTCCAACCACTGACGCGGAGCCGCCTCAAGTCAAACCAATCGCGAGCAGTTCGATTCGCGACAATCTTTCGAGCAAACAATACGCAGATTTTTCGCTCTACAAATATTACCTGAAATCTGCGGGGCTTCAGGCGCTACTACTATGGCTTTTGGTAATCATTATTGCTTCAATTTCTGAGCGAATGCCTCGTATGTCCTCCCTGCTCCGCCCCATCTCTGCACACATGACTGATTGCCTCTCAGAAATATATGCACGTTTCTGGCTGGACCGCAATCCCAATAATCGCCTGTACTTCATAGGCTACGCCTGTCTCGGACTCCTTGCGCCATGCTTGGCGGCCTCCGCAGCATTGTATGTTTGATTTGACGTGTTTAGTTTGTGAAATCGTAGCACCGTTCCGTACTAACGCAGGCACCTCCTCAGGTCCTATTTTCATCTTATCAACCCCAAGTCGGCAACATCAATGCACTGGGCACTATTGGACACAACTAATAGAGCCACATTTGAATTTCTGACAGACCAAGACGCGGGCACTCTCCTGAACAGGTTCAGCCAAGACATATCTATGGCGACCCAAGAATTGCCAATGGCTTTACTACCCACTGTTTGGGGTAAGTTTCTTTAACTTCGGCGTTTGCGCTCGTTCTGTATCTGACCGTACTAGGTTTTGTGTCCCTTGTTGTTGATGTCACCATCATTTCGTCCGGCGCTAGCTACGCCACACCGATCATCCCATTCTTCCTTCTTGTTTTATTTTTTATTCAACATTTCTACCTGCATACATCCCGACAATTGAGAATTCTGGAGCTTGATAGCACCAAGACTCTCACTAAGCACTCCACTGAATCGGCAACTGGCATCGAGCACATTCGCGCCCTCCAATTAGAAGAGGATTTCACGGTTGAGTTTTACCGCATGCTCAACGAAGCTCAAAAGCCAATTTATGTCCTCTATGCCATTCAGCAGTGGCTGGTTTCAGTGATGGACTTTGCTACTGCTACGGCCGCAGTTTCCGTTGTTAGTTTGGCGCTGAACTTCAAGAAATCCACCTCGGCTACTGCAATGGGGCTTGCCTTACTCGGTCTCATTTCCTTTAGCGATTTTACGTCGCAGACTATCCGTTTTTTTGTTAACATGGAGAATACTTTCGGTGCTGTTTCTCGTATCAGAGACTTTGCCAAGCACACACCGATAGAGCTGGATGAGGACTGCGAGGATGTGCCAGGCCAGTGGCCAGTATCTGGTAAACTTGACCTGCGCTCTGTTAGCGCGGTCTATAAGTAGGTTTAGTCGAGTTTTTAATCGTGTGATGGTTGCTAATAGTGTGGGTGTTAGGGCACATACGGAGAAGCCGCATATCGCTCTGGAAAACGTCACAATGAGTATAGAGCCTGGCCAAACTGTAGGACTTGTTGGCCGAACTGGAAGGTGAGAATACAAGCCCACACTGTATATCTTCATTGCTTGCTGACGGTTCTTTAGCGGCAAAACGTCGGTGCTTCTCGCTTTGCTTCACTTGCTGGAGTACACCGGAAGCATTTACATAGATGGCCGAGAGTTGCGCACAGTTCCTCGAGAATTGTTGAGAAATCGTATCACCACCATCACGCAAAGTGGTGTTCAGCTGCGAGCTTCCGTTCGATTCAACATGGATCCGCTGGAGTTTGGGTCACGGCCCGGCAACTATCCCAATGACGATACTCTGGCTGGAATTTTGAGAAGAGTCGGGCTCTGGGACCATATTCTTCGTCACGGTGGTCTCGATGCCGAGATGCGCGCCATGAAGTTCTCGGTTGGACAGGCGCAATTATTTCAGCTTGCACGGGCGATACTGCACAGGCAGATCACACGGTCCAAATTAGTCCTCATTGATGAAGGAACAGCCAGTCTGGACGCGGAGACTGAAACACGCATGCTCAATTTGATGAGGGAGGCTTTTGCGGGATGTACCAAGATGGTGATCAGTCATCGGGACACGGTGCTGACCGACGCGGATGTGGTACTGCGCCTGACTGATGGCAGAGGAGATGTGTATCGGCCACAGCAGGGCTCGGCCGGTCGCCAAAATCGACAATAAAATCTGTATATATTGCATATATTTCTGTACATAACACCTAATACCATTATTCCTAATTGTCGAGAACGCATGCTGGCTGCACATGGATACTTTAGTGAAGACCCGACGGTTTTTGTAATGGGAACCATTGGCAGCCTCCTTTGTGAAGAATTACCCAGTTCTGTCTCCACGTTGGTGACTCCACTATGAAGTCCACGCATGGCTACCTAGGGACGTGACCCCCCAGAAACACACCTACGGCTGCGTTGGTTGTAACCTGCCGCATAAGATCGCATAGGAGCAAAGGCTTGGACTACCTCTTTCCTTCCCCTGGGAATTAGCGTCCTCTTCCACCATTGTGATGTCAACAATAGCTTCTGGCAGCGACCAGTCGGAACAGCAGCCGCTGCTGCAGCACGAGCACTCCGCTGACCGCGGCCATGTTGACCAACTAGCTTCCTCGCGCCGCAGGTTGATCATCTCGTCGCTCCTCATCATGTTCTCATCCAATATCACCGCCATTCTCGTGGACACGGCCGGCAATCAGCTCGTCGAGGGCGCGGCGTGCAAGCAGCTACATCCCGAGGTCACGGACTGGTACCACGATCCCATTTGCAAAAGCCTCGACGTCCAGGACAGGCTCGCCCTGGTGACGGGCTGGGAATATTCCTGGTCCCTTGTGCCAGGTCTTCTTCTTGCCATTCCGTATGGTATCTTCATTGATCGCTACGGGCCCAGGGCAATGGCAGTCCTCGTCGCACTCGGTGGTGTCATCACCCAAGTTATCTACCTAACCATCAGTAAGTCGGCATTTGTCTTTGATTTATGTGACTCCCGTCATGGCCGGGAATTTTGGTTTATGTACTGATTGGATACCCCGATATAGCCCAGTATCCCAACATTTTTGACTTGCGCTGGATTTGGGGTTGTGCCATCATTGGCTCTGTGGTCGGTGGTGCAAACATCGGCTGGCAAGCTCTCACATTGACCGTCTGCAACATGATCTCGACGAAAAACAACAGGTAGAGTCAATCATCCCGCATTTACGGTTCTTTCTCGCTAATGGAGGGACATCAGGGCCGAGGTTCTGTTCTATATGACTTCCATATCCACTATGAACATGTTGCTTGGCGGCTTCGTCGTTTACTGGGCCATGAATATCGGCCCAGTATTCACGCAGTCTCTCGGGTGCATCGGGTTTGCTGTGGAGACTCTTTTCGCCTTTACGCTTCCTCGTGGGTTGGCCACAGGCGAACCCGTAAAGCAGACCGATAGCGAGGCTTCTGCCTGGGAAGCCATTCGGCATGGTTTCAGCGGAATCAAGGATGGCGTCGGGGGCTTTGGTAGGCTCTTTAGCCGAAACCGTCAACTTGGTCTTCTGCTGTTCAGTCTTATCATCTCTACCATTGGTCTTAGACAATCAGGCATCCGACAACAATATGTGACCCACCGATACGGTTGGTCTTGGGGAAAGGTATGTTCACTGCGATGTCATTCCGCCGAATATATTTATTATCGAAAATTCTAACAGTCTATCTCCTACTCTAGGCTGGTCTAATGGTTTCCATCACGTCTACAACAACACTGATTGTGATGGTCCTTCTAGTGCCCCTCGCGAGCCGCCGACTTCTCAGGACGCATTCTGCCATGGGCAAGGATATCATCATTGCCCGCGCTGGTATCCTTTCACTGGCGCTTGGAAGCGTTTTTGTCGGACTGGCCAAGACTTCAGAGCAGTTCATCGCCGCCCTCGTTTTCTACGAGACGGAAAGCTGCTACATGCCCGCCATCATCAGCGTGATTGCTGCCATGGCCGGAGTTGACAGCATTCAAAAGGAGCGCACCGGCTCTCTATATATTGCTGTTGTTTTCATGAAGAACCTGGGTGCGATTGTCGCAGGGCCAATTGTTTCTTCGCTGCTCCGTGTGGGTATGAGACTTGGTGGAGACTGGGTCGGTCTGCCATTCTTTGTTGAGGGAGGTATCCAGCTGATTACCATCGCCATTGTGTTCAGCATCAGTGAGAGCCGCTACAGAAACTTGCAGAAGCAGCAGGATGGGGAAGACGAGGATACTGCTGAATCAAACTAGTGCCTTGGGTGCAGGAGCATGAGCGGCGAGCCGAACCGTTTGCGCTGATCTACCGCTGCCAGGAGTCGTGATGCGACGTTGATGGCAGGCTTCTAGACAAAGGATTACGGGGAAGCGGGATGTGGAATGAATTAAGATTCGTAGAATTTGCCATAATTCCCTGGAATATTGATCATGTGCTGTGCTTCGCCGTTTCTCGGCTGCAATAGCCCCGAGAAGACGCAGTGTTGATGGTGAAGAGGACCAGAACGTGACGGCAGCGCGTGAGCAGTGGCGAATGGCGGAAGTGCTCAATAAACTTTATAGGTCCGATGAAGAAGGGCACTTAATTTACGTTTGGGGTCTTGGCAGGACTGCGGACAATGGATGTTGACTGTGGAGGAAGAATAACATTGTTCATGTCAGATGCTCTGTGAGACAGCTATTTTAGGTTTGTGGGGGATGTTTATAGCGGGTGTGATGTGACATTATAGAGGGGAACAGTGGTTGAATGCCTCAGCCACCAGTGCACCGCTGCAGACCACTGTAACTGCGCCACTGTAACTGGGAGCTTCAGTGGAGTGGCGTGTGGTTCAGTGGTGGGTGGAGCTTTTTTGCCACCTGAAATCGGCCGCTGCATGTTCCCGTCCGAGCTTCGTTCCTGGTGGCCGAGCGCGGGGAAGTGCTCAGTGCTCCAGGTGGCTTTGGCGGATCTACAGTGGTTGTGGGGTGAGCAATGGTCAGTGAGGAGCGCTGTGGCGGGGAAGGGAGAGGCGGCGCCCTCCACCATCTACCATCCACCACAGTCAGTCCAGCAACAAGCTATCCGAGTTTACAACGAAAAGAAGGCTTGAAAAATGGATTAAAAATATTGCCAGCTCTTGCATCCTGTTCTAGTTCCCCAGCAGTTTTTATTTTATTTTTCCAGCGCAGATACAGGCGTCAACACCGCTACCCGATTTCAACCACGACGTCGCAGAGGCTTTAGCGGGTGGTCGGTCCCTGGCCACAAGGGAGGCCCCGTGATCGCCCGCCGACCCACGCTAACACCCCCGCTGCAACTCGCCAAACTGGTGGGAGCCGTGGCAGCTGCCCACCCTCCCCCAGAAACAGCTCCCGTCTGCTGACGGCCTTTAGCACTTATACAACTGCAACCCAACATCAAGTGACTATCGTATTTCACCTTGGAAGCCCTTCAAGCTTGCTTTCCAAATCGGGAAGGTTCATCGTTGTATAGCGAGCTGTAAGCATCATCGAGCAGACAAGAATCGGTTTTTGCAACAGTATAAATACGTTGCGTCGGGACGGCGTTTGCAGTCAGGAAGTTATCTCGAATCAGCAGCCTCCAACCGCAATCAAACCAGATCCTGCTCTTGACAAAACAAATCTCTAATCGTCATCAGCATTGCTGAGCCGGCTTACCCTACCTACGCACGACAATGACGGAAGCACACCTCTTCCCCGGTAGCGTTCCGGATTGGAGCACCCAAAAGGTCATCCACCGCAACACCCTCTACCCCAGGAGCTATTACTACTTATACGACAAGGAAAAGGATGCCCTAACACGGGACATCACAAAAGCCAAAGTCCAGTGCCTCTCTGGCACCTGGAAGTTCAACATTTCCAAGTCGCCCTTTGAGGGACCCCGCAACTTCCACAACAAGCACTTTGATACATACGGTTTCTCAGACATCAATGTGCCTGGCCACTGGCAGCTGCAAGGCTACGGAAAGGGTCCTCACTACACCAACTTTGACTACCCCTGGCCCTGTGATCCTCCCAATATCCCATACGAGGAGAATGAATGCGGCCGCTACGTGACCCGCTTCCATGTTGACAAGAACTTTGACGGCCATCAGCTGCGTCTCCGTTTCGAGGGTGTCGACTCCGGGTTTACCGTCTGGGTCAATGGTGAAGAGGTCGGCTATTCGCAAGGCGCACGTAACCCGAGCGAGTTTGACGTAACCAAGCTTATCGAACCCGGTCGCGAAAACGTTCTCGCTGTTGAAGTCTACCAACGCTGCGATGGCACCTACATTGAGGACCAGGACGAGTGGTGGCTGAATGGCATCTTCCGTGATGTCTACCTCCACGCCTTCCCCAAGGTCCACCCCGTTGATTACCACATCACCACTGACCTGGACGACAAGTTCAAGGATGCCACCCTCAATGTCCAGGTGGACATGAGCGCTGCCTCGCGCGTGGAATTGAAGCTCCTTGACCACACCGGCCACTGCGTTGTGTCTGATACCAAGGTTGTTGACACGTCCGACAAGTTTTCTCTGGCCGTCAAGAACCCGCACAAGTGGACTGCCGAGACCCCATACCTGTACACTGTGGTGCTCAACTTTCTTGATGGACAGGGCTGCAGTCTGACCCAGAGGGTTGGATTCAGAGTCACTGGCCTAGTCGACGGTGTCTTTTGCGTCAATGGCAAGCCGGTCAAGTTCCGTGGCACAAACAGACACGAACACCATCCCGATCACGGCCGAGCCGTCCCATATGAATTCATGCGTCACGATTTGCTCACCATGAAGCGTCATAACCTCAACGCCATCCGTACGTCGCATCAAATCAATGACCCGCGACTCTACGATGTTGCAGATGAACTCGGCCTGTGGATTCTTAATGAGGCCGATCTTGAATGTCACGGCATGTTCAGACTTGACGGCAATATGTTGTCCGATAGCCCCGATTGGACGGAGGCTTACGTCGATCGCGCGAGACAGATGGTTTGCCGTGACAAGAACCACGCCTGCGTTGTCCTTTGGTCTCTTGGCAACGAGTCCTGGTACGGAAGAAACCACCAAGCCATGTACGACTACATCAAGAGCGTTGACACGACTCGTCTCGTACACTACGAGGGCGACCAAGCTGCCAAGACTGCCGATATCTTTAGCCGAATGTACCCAGAAGTGAAGTGGATTGAGGAATTCGCCAAGGAGCGTGATTGGGTCAAGCCTCTCGTCATCTGTGAATTCTTGCACGCAATGGGCAACGGTTGCGGCAACGCCAAAGAGTACATCGAGATGTTTTACAAGCACCCCCGTGTGATGGGTGGCTTTGTTTGGGAATGGAACAACCATGTGAGTAATGATGCAATTGGTATATCGGATCCAGCATACTGATCATTTGTAGGGCCTGCGCACCAAGAACAAGGATGGAGAAGAGTACATGGCTTACGGTGGCGACTTTGGCGACCAGCCCAACGACAAGAACTTTGTCATGGACGGCATGATGTGGTCGGACCATATTCGCGGGCCAAACCTGATTGAGTATTCCAAGGCCATTGAACCTGTACAGACGCTTTCCCTGGACGGAAATTCACTCACCGTCATCAATCGATACGACTTTATTGGGCTCGAGCATATTGAAGCGACTTGGGAAGTCAGAGCCGACGGCATGAAGAACCTCGCTACAGGCAAGGTTACAATTCCCACTTGTATGTCTGACTTTATGGCCATCTACACTCGCACAGACTAACAATTTCACAGGTGCTGAGCCCCATCAGGAGGCTACCTTGACCCTGGAAGGCTATAGTTCCGACATTGTTAAAAAGCTGGGTGTCGAGGCGTATGTCTTTGTCTCCTTCAAGCTTCGCGACGATACCAACTGGGCGGATTCCGGTCATCAGCTTGCCTTTGGTGAAATCCAAGTCTCCAAGCCTGCTGCCATCTCAGCATCACTGCCGATGCAGCTTACCTCCGCCAAACCACACATTCGCAAAGCCGCTGACACAGTTCTTGAAATTACATCGGCAACTGGCTCCTCCAAGTGGACTTTTGATCTGGTTCACGGCAAGCTCAATGGTTGGAACCGATCCAACCAGCCCGGCCTGAACCTTCTTTCGGAAGGTTTCAACATGGACTTTTACAGAGCCCAAACAGACAACGACAGCCACGGCCATGGTAGAAGGTGGAACGACGCCCGTCTCTTCCAGACCGGCATGCATGTACGACAGGTCAAGTGGCTTTCGGTTTCCGGCGGAGCGCAGATCGAGGTGACGGCCCGAATCGCGCCACCAGTGCTCGCCTGGTGTGTCGACACCGTCTTCACGTACACGTTCCGTGGTGACACTATCCACCTGCACGTCTATGGAAAAGCGCACGGCAACGATCTCCCCGATACCTTTGCCAGATATGGCATGACGGCTGGCGTCAAGGGAATCACCAACGTCACCTGGTGGGGACGTGGCCCTGGCGAGTCGTACCGCGACAAGAAGCTGTCGCAGTCTGTCGGCAACTGGGAGTCGACCGTCGACGACATGTTTTTCGACTACGAGTTCCCCCAAGACAGCGGCAACCGCACCGACGTCCGCCAGGTCGAGTTCCACGGCGAGAATGGCCGCATCCTCCGCGCCAACTTTGGCGCGCTGAACGGTGCCAGCTTCAACGCCGTGCGCTATTCCACCGCGGACATTGACGCTGCGCAGCACCCGTACGAGCTGCACCGCAAGAAGCGGTTCGACAGTGTCGTCAAGCTGGACTGGGATCATCACGGCCTTGGCGGTGCCTCGTGCGGTCCCTGGACCCTGCCCCAGTACACCCTGTACTCGCGGCAGAACGAGGAGTTTGACTTTGAAGTGTTGCTGGATTAAGCAACGTCGTCCTTTTATGGTGAATTGAAACGACTTTTTGTACCTAGTTGCAATTTTTTGAAGTAATTTAATGCAGCATGATTTACATTACGTCTTGCTCCTTTGGGTGTCGCTTAGGTCGAGATAACGTGCTGATCACAAGATGCAGTATTACGGGTGGTCCTGCAGGGGAGAGAGTACATGCACCACCCCTTGCGAGATGCACTTCTGCGTGCTGTGACACGAGTAAAACCCGGCAGGCTCTCACCGATCTTTTTCAGCCCGTGCTTATTAGGCTTGCTGCAGCTCTCCTGCGACGACGACTCGCTGGCAGGGCTGCAGGAGGGCCAACGGCAGGCATGGGCCGCCTTTCCGTGTCTTAATAGCCCTGAAGTGAGCAGCCACCACAAGCCATTCCTCTGTGCTTGGCGGATCGAACTATATAAAGGATTGGCATGCCGCGCTCCCTCGCTCGCTCGCGGGCGCTCTGGCGGTTGGCTTTCTTTTAACAAAAGTCTCAGCCCATTTACACAGAGCAGTCATGGCTCCGCCTGGTATTCTTCGCAGCGACTCCGCAGAGACTGCAGCTGTCGAGACGAACCAGACAAACTGTCGTGGCTGCGTCAAGATTGCCAAAGCAGAGCACCTTCGTCGACGGTCGTCGACACCAGAAGAATGTGAGTCAAGACAGAATGACGACTATTTCCTTCTCAAGCTTGCCATCCTCCTTTCTCTTCACACTGGGGGGTTTTTTTTTTCTTTTTATACATTTTGCGTGACTCAGAGTTCAAGCCGCCTATAACTCTGCACTGCGCCCGCGCATGCGGCCGGACGGGAAGAGCCAGCCAGTGTCTCCACTAAAAATCGCAATGACACAATTCCATCACACCATCGTCGGCGGCCCATCGGCCCTGCAAAGTTGCATGGGCTTGTTTACTGGGAGACCCTATTTTTGCTGTATTGCTTTTTATTTGCTTCTTCATCTCGCTGCATTTTCTCGTCCTCTAATATTTTGAGACGAAATATTCCTACCTTCTGTGAGGCATAGGAGAGACGTCAAAGGCATCAATTCGCTGCATACGGATCTCCGATTCCCTCCCCGCACATGCCACATCGTCCGGTCTTTCGTTTCTTTTGAAACCGCACGCGAGCACGCAGAGCTTCAAGCTCTTCCTCCCACCACCGCTCCCCTCTTTCTTTTCTCTTCTTCACCATGCCGTCGCTTACACCCGGTTCTGCAGCCGCCGCGGCCGCCACCACCACGGCCGCCTCATCCTCCCTCGACGCCCTCGCCGCGACCGAAGCCGCCCCCGCGGGCAAGCCGAAGCTCCTCCACAGCCTCAAGCACGGCAGCGCGATC
>JANAKD010000449.1:0-18891 GCA_027627215.1 Lecanicillium saksenae | reverse complement strand
TAGCCTTATAATTAAGTCTATTAAGATTTCCTTAAATAAATAAATAGATARTAATAAAGGTATAAAAAGGCTATAAAGTTAATATATCCTAGACTTTATTATYTAATATATATAATAATATTTTATATATATTTATATATCCTTTTTTATTTTTTATTAAAAGAATAATATTAATTAATTATTTAATTATTTTATCTATAGAGGCTATATCTATATAGTACTACTATAAATCTTAAAGGAGGGAAAAATTATATGCTAGGGGAAAACCCTCACTCCTATATTAGGTCTACTATATTTCTATATTAGTTCCTAGTTAAGGGCGGTCTAGAGTCCTTAAAATAATTCCCTTAGACTAGATTAAATTTCTATCCTAGAGGTTAGTTATATATTACCTTCTCAAGTAATATATAATATATTAAGCCAGCCCTTATCTTACTTTAATATAAGCTTATAATAGTTATTAATTTATAGTCTATTTTCTATTTATATATTATGTTGGGCAGGATACCTGATGAAGAATTGCTTGCTTGCAGGGTTGTTGCTAGGTTGCTAGATTGCTAGGATAATTGGTTGCTATGGATTTTTCTTTGTATAAGTAGGCTGGCTTGCCCACACACATATGGGAGGCATCATCTATTATCTATCTATTATTCGCTCTTTTATCAATTGATTAATTAAATCCTTTATTTAAATTTTTAAAGCCTTTCCTGAGAGAGTGGCTGCCGGCAGGCAAGCCCGAGTGGCTGTTGCCACCACTGTCAACCTCATCGCTCCTGCCGCACCAAATAACAGATTATCGCAACCACCTTCTGAAGCCTCAAAAATTGGCATGCTGATTGGGAAGCATTCGATCAAACGGTCCCCTACGCAAATTCGACGAAGAACTTAAAAACCCGCGAGCCATGATGGCAGCCGGCGTTGAGGCCGAATAGCTGCGGAACCTACCCTGCAGTGAGGAAATGACTTGGTCAGAGGAAGTTGCCCTGCGGGCAACTTCCGAAGCGTGTGTGTTTTATCTGCCCCAACACAATATTTATATATTATAATTATAACTTATCTTAATATTTTATTTAATCTTTATTTAGGCTTAAATAGTTTATATTTTAAGTATTATTTATAGTTTTATTTATTATTAAAATTATATATTTTTAACTTTTTTATCTTAAAATAAGGTTTTATTTTAATTCTTAAAATAATAATAAATATATATTAAATTTAATATAATTATATTATTTATTAAAAGTATATTTTTTTATTATTACTTTAATTAAAGGTTAAGTTTATTATTAATTAATATTATTAGGTAGCTTAAATAAAGTATATATTTATTTTCTTTCTCCTCTTACTCTTTTTTTTCTTTTTCTCTTCTTTAATTATCTTTATATTCAATAAATAACGTAGTCCACCAGCGAGTGGCCCACACCCCCGAGTGGCCCACTTTTGCTGTTACCAATTACTTCGCCTGTCGCGTGTTAATTATGTCCCCTAAAATCATAGAATCCACATCAAATGAAGGTCAATTAATAATGGCCGTCCAAGCTATAAGTAGAGACCTAAGGCTAAGTATTAGAGCCGCTACAAAGACCTACAGTGTCTCTTAAAAGACGCTTAAGTGACGACTTAACCACATACCCTTAAGACAAGATACTGTGCCTAACTCTTAGAAACTTATAGATTTAGAGGAATCTATAATTATTTAATATATACTTAACCTAGATATGTGATTATTTCCTCCTTAGCTAAGTGGTGTAGAGGATATAGCTAATTATCTACTTATAGATTATAATATGCCTTATATAGGAATTAACTAGGCTTCTAAGTTTATTAAGTGTCACTAAGAACTATCTATATATTTTATATAAAGATATAATTACTAGTAAGCTTTATATAAGGATCTAATATTAGTTTATAGCTGGTTTTAGCTTATATATAATACTATTATAAAATATAGTATTTAGGATATAGACTACTATAATTTTAATAAGACCGGCTTTATAATAGGCATAATCTCCACCACAATGGTTATTATAAGCTTAAATAGGCGTAGTAAGCCAAGATTAGTATAACTAGGAAATAGGGAATAGGTTTCTATAATCTAAGGTATTAATTTATAAGGCTAGGCTATCCCACCGTTTATTATAATAGTGGGGAAGTATTACCTTACTAACTAGTATAAAAATAGCCTACTACCTTCTAACTGGGTTATTATTATAACTTAAAATAGCTAGACTATAAATAAGAAAGGTATAGAATAAATCTAGTATTTTAAGAAGCATACTAAACTGTGAACTTGTGGTGTATATCGCCTTCTAATTATAGATGGGCATATGAGCCACCACTCCACAGGATTTAAACTTTTCTATAAGGAGTAGAAGATTATCACGCTCTATATGCCGGTATATTTATTATATATCCTCTAGCCACTTGATGTTGGCTGTTTTAGGCCGCTAAAGAAGGCCTATGGTCAGGAAGTGGAAGGGCTAATAAAAGCCCATATTATATATATCATAAAGACGGACTTTCTGCCTGCATTTTTAGCCGCATATCACAATATAATAACAGAAAAAAATATCAAGGGGGCTTTTAGAGGCGTAGGTATTATCCTATTTGACCTAGATAGTATTCTAGTATGTCTAGATATAAAGGTATACACGCCCTTACTAGTTAAAGGGGCGATTAAACTACTAGATATTTAAGTTCTAAAGACCCTAAATAACCTAATTAAGGCAAGTTATTAGATAGATTATATTAAAAGATAAATAAGTCAGTATTAAGGGAGCTTACTAACCTCAATTTTATCTACTATAGATTAATTTACTAAGGGGGCACGGGGGATAATGCATCGGATGGCCCTCTTATAGGCTAAGAATAAATAGCTACGAGAGGCAAATGTAATACTTAGTAAACGGCGTAGAGCAAGAAAAACACGATTATATAAAGGTGGTAGTATGTCTATTGCCGAGGGATAGGCGCTTTAAGATCAAAGGGACGTTGAGTAATAGATTCAGCAAGATATTTAAGATACTAGAGATCGAAAGCCGAGGAAGGGAGTGAAACGGCGGCGATGTGGTATATGCGGCAGGACAGGCCATAATTTGCGCACTTGTTAGATGGCTATGAAAATACCACGTAAAGAGAGTAGCGATGAAGATTAGCTAAATTCTGTCGTTGTGGTTGTGTTATAGTGTAATCTTCTCGAGCAAGTCCTTGGGGGTGGGCCACTCGGGGGTGTGGGCCACTCGCTGGTAGACTACGTTATTCTTATTATATTATTATTCTTTAAATATATTATATATATTAATATTATCTTTATATTAACCTAGATTTATAATAGTTATTATTTATTATTATTAATATTTTTATAGTTTTTATAATAAAATATTATTTAGTTTTAATATATAAAATTCTATTTTTCTAATATATATTATTATAAGTCTTATTTAAATATTAATTATTTTTAATATATAATGTGTCTAATAAGCGAGCGGGCTAGACAAGCGAGTGGGCCACTTTGCCTAATTTTTGCTTTATATAACTTTAATAGTCAATTCCTCAACAACATCTAATAGAAACTCCATTAAAAGAGGCAAGAATTAATCTCGCCCTCAAAGAACTCGAAAAAAACACCCCATTAAGTAATAAGAAGCTTAAGTCTATCTATAATATACCGCGATCAACACTAGAGGCGCGACATAATAGGCACACTATACAACGCGATTATACCGCTAATTTAAGAAAACTTATAGATATAGAAGAGAGAGCCCTTATAAAGTTTATTCTCTAGTTTAATTTATAAGGGCTACTTCCTAGGTATGCAAATGTGGAGGATATGGCGAACCAACTGCTCTCCAAGTGCGGTATAAAACGTATTAGTGTGTGCTAGGCGAAAAACTTTATATAATAATAACTAGACCTTACCACGCGTTTTAAATAGAGATATAACTACTAGAGAGCTAAATATGAAGATCTAAAGGTTATTTATAGCTAGTTTATACTTCTAGAGAATATAATCACGAAATATAATATTATAGAGTCTAAGATCTATAACTTTAATAAGACTAGTTTTATAATAGGTCTTATCTTAATAGGAATAGTTATTATAAGTTTTAATTAAAGTAAAAAGGTAAAAGTAATATAACCTAATAATAGGGAATAAGTAACTATAATTTAGGGTATTAATATATTAAGGTAAGTGGTGCTACTATATATAGTAGTTAAAGGTAAAAAATACCTCTTAACCTAGTATAAAGATATATAACTCCCTATAAATTAGTATATTAATATAAGTATAAATAACTAGATAATAAATAAAATTAGTATAGATTAAATAAAATATTTTAATTAATCTACTAAAGATTAAAAGACTAGTATATATTACCTCCTTATCCTTAATAAATATAAAAGTCACTATTTAACTATATTTAAGTTTTATTATTAAGAGAATAATATTATTATACTTTATATACCTACTTATTCCTTATATATACTTTAACCTCTTAATATTAGTTATTTTATTCCTTTAAAAAAGAGTTATAGGTGATAAATTAAGGATCTTATAAAGGCTAGTATTACCTATATTATAAAGGAAGATTTCTTTCCTATATTTTATACCGCTTTTAATAAGTTAATAATAAAATAAAATATCTAAGGTAGTTTCTAAGGGGCTAGAATTATACCTTTTAATCCTAAAAAGGTTATTTTTATATTAGATCTTAAGTTTATAATACTAAGTCCTATAAGCTCACAACTAAGATTATCTAGATCTTAGACCTCTAAGACACTATAAACTATAAAAGAGATAGGTTTATAGGCTTCTATTCTAAAAAATCAAATAACTAACTATCTATTAAGCTCTCTAACTAAAAGTATAGAGGCACTTAAGTATATTAAGAAAGGTATAATAGCTATTATACACAAGCTTACTCTTTTATACGCTTAGCTAAAGGCATCTAAAACCACACTTATATTAGTTAGTAAATATTAGTGAGTAAAAAAAACGAGACTAAGGGCTAGAGGATCACTTTCAGTATAGGATAGAAGAGATTTAAAGGAATAGATAGATGTAGATAGACAGGTAAAGGATGAAACGCAGGCTTATGGCGGTCGGAAGGCGAGGGTTGAAACACGCAGTCGGCGATGTGGTGTTTGCGGCAAGACTGGACATAATGCGCGCACCTATTCAATTGATGTGGAAACTAGTGAGGAAGAGGTTTCTAAATAGTTTTAGATGTTTTTTTCTGTTATTATTGAATTATTGATGGCTGAAGGGTGAAGGGTTAGATGAAGTGGCCCGCTCGCTTATCTGGCCCGCTCGCTTATCAGACACGTTATATATATATAATATAATAGGTATTATACCCCTATTATAGGTCTATTATTTGCCTATATTAACTTTCCTAGTCTATTATTATACCTAGGCCCCCTACCCCTCCTCCTCCTCCTTTACCGCCGCCGCTAAAATAGGGCTACAACGGCTCCAGTACTAGTGATAACGCTAGTAAGAAGAAGAAACAGTACCACAACGCCACCGCCGCCGCTGCTGCCATAGGGCCGCCCTAGGAGGTGCCCTACCTAAAGTGTGCCCTTAGGATAACTGGTTGTTACAAACGATGAAAGGTGACACAGGGCAGCCTAGGGCGGCCCGAGGAAGGGACCCAGGCGGCCTCGACAAGGCGCCTGCAGGTCGCTCGATTCGGATACGCGGTCACATGATCCCTATAGGATCACAGGCACACCATGCCTCCGGTGTTCGTTTTGCCACTATGTCTGCTGCACAAAGCGCCGTCCGTTACTTTGAAATGTTATACTTTGGTATCTATTCCATTAAAAAGACGACCCAGACTTGTATAAATTACGGTGGGATGTGGCCCATTTATGTTTCGCTGATGGCGCGGAGCCTGAGCCTGGCCGGAAAAGCGGCACGCCAAGGCTGCTCTGCCCCGCCCGTCGATATGATTTCGGGCTCGAGCCAATACTGAAGTGCAATGGCAGGAAGATGGGACAGCGTGTCAGGTCACTACCACTGAGTCATATGTTCTGTTGCTGAATTAAACAATGCCCCACGATGAACCTGTGGGAATGCCAGCGTTGAACAGCATACAACAAAGTAATGGAGAGATAATGGGCACAGACAAATGCTATTGCCAGAATATGAAAAGTAGAGCAGACAGCATCTGGTGGCGGCGGCCTGGTGTGGGAGACGGGTGCTGCATGGAGGCGACAGTTAGCGAGCCTGTGTGGTTGGGCATGATCTCTCGGGGGGAGGTATTGGTGTTAGTCGCCAGTGTCAACATATTTGACCGACCGGATGTCTTGGTGCGCTATATGCACCAATTCCATTTAATCACTTTACTGTCTACCCAAACTAGTTGGGCAACAGCCGCGACCATCCCTTATGAAGATCGCCTTGGACGGCAACTGCACACTAAGATGGGAAGTACTGATGATATGGCGCGCCTCTCACTTCAGGCAACGCGCATCAATGCTTCACCACTACTTGGGAGACATTGAGTCACTTTGCGCCACCACTATATCCTACGCAATGTTACTGTGGCAAGATTTGACGAGGCGCCTCGCCAACTTACTTGCCTAGTGCGCGCCACCACGATGGCCTTGGATGCGTCAATCTTTCTTTCTCGACCTGAGATATGAATTTCGCCTGAAATATGTTCTATGATAGAAACTTGCCTCGACTTCACATATATCAATCAGGCTATCTTGGCGCAACTCTACCATTCAAAATCTGCTTCCCCCTCTTGCCACCAGAGATACGAACAATAATTTGGAATGCGGCTATACGAGACTTGAGTAAGCCTGGAGTTCAATTTATTGACGTCTAAACATATGGAAAACATGATGTCGGCAAGATGCTGCCTCTGCGTCAAAGTTGTGTTATGACCGATGGGAAGAACAATAAATTTACGCTGGGGTCGCACCGCGGCTGCTCTGCGTATGCCATCGATGGTGGACTCTGGGAGGCATGCCTGGAGTCATCTCGTGTCATGGCTCGTGCTTTTCTTCGCATCAAACTACCCAATGCCAGTCTAAAAAGACGACCGCAGAACGCGTCTACGCTGCCTACAACTCTGCCCTTCGGCAACCCCGCCTCAATCCGTCGTCGCTCTACGATTTTCCCTTTTAACGATATTATTGTCGTTTCCGAATATGTACTTCATGGATACATTGCGGGTTCCTTGAAGTTGAAGCTTTTCCTCAATCAATTGCCAATGAAGTCTACAACCATACGTCGTTATGCCATGGAATACGACCCCAACATGGTGAACATACCCGGGAATTATCAAGGGGTATACAATCGCATGATGGAAACGATTATATCCCTTGGAAAGAGGACAACTGTATATCTCATTGATCACAAACTTCGGCGTCGTCGAACGGCGGCTGCATCTAAATCGCGCTACACTTGCGTCGCAAATGGCGGCTCCTACGTTGAGGCTGTAAATCGGAATGACTGGGAATATGGCCCAGAACGTCAACCCGGCGGGTTGTTTTCTTTCCTCTACATCGATACAGTCAACTGCTTAGTCAAAGACCACCAAGACGACATCGTGTGGGAGTATACATTCGATCATGGTCCTCTTGCGAAGCTGCCTGATCCTCCCGCGAGACTTGCGGTGCTTGCCTGGCTGCCGGACTAGTGGATAGGTTGCTTTATTTTGTCCCGGCTACCGATCATGCCGCTGGCAGTTTTACACATCAGAAATGTGAGACTGCTGCATTTAGAATTTCCCATTTGGCAGTAACATTAACCTGAATATAGACCGCCGCCCATACACTTCTGGGTATCGATATGTCGTTCTAGCAGCGTCTCAGGACGAAGTCAACCACAACAGCAGCCGCCGTACGACTACGGTGTGCTGTTTTCAAGTCAGGTGGAGGCGTCTTTCTAGATGAGTGCCTCTAGAGTAGGCTTTTTCAAAAACAGCATACTGTGTTGGACAGGATATCTTGGCTGAGGTTGCCCACCAGCAGGGCTGTTGCAGGTTGCTGCCAGATTTTAATATGTATAAGTGGGCTAGGAAGCCGGTACACCCGTGTGAGGCGAGGGTTAGTGTCTAGTTCTTCTCCTTTATCTCTTGGTCAATCAATTCCTTTCTTTAAATTTGTAGCCCTTCCTATGTGTGTGGCGGCCTGCCGCCCATTTTCAACCTCAGCACCCAGCGATAGTTCCTAAGTTGTCTTGATCAAGCTTTACATCTGCTACTTTTCTAATCTGGTGTCGAGTGTTTAGCCAGCACGTTTCTAATGAACCCACATGTACGTATATGTTCTAGGTTTATAATAGAATTGCCACGTTGAAGCTTCAATTGCTCAAAAACTGGTCATGTTCGCTGTGGCGTGGGCTATCCAGGATGCTTTAGCTTAGAGTGCGCCACGGCTTTACGGTACAAAACATAAACAAGAGGCGCCACCAAAGTCAGGGAATCACAAAATCTCATTCCATCTTTTCAAATTCTGACTGTCTTCTATCACTCTTCTCATCTCACTTATTCCAAACCAGTACGCTTCCAACAAACACGAACAGGACTCCAAAATGCCTTCCAACTTCCACCTATTCCCCCATCTACCCGCTGAGCTACGATTGTTGATATGGGATGCCGCTATTCGTGACAAAAATGTTAGCGGCGTACAATATTTTGACCTGGTTAACTGCTTCGACGACAAATTGCTTTTTCGGGGTCCATTCATTGGAGAACTGAGACCCCATCTCCCAACTCCAACAGCCTCACCCAGCCACAGTGTTGGTGCCGAACTCGGATCGACTGCAACCCGATCCGCGTATATTATCGATAGCGGTCTTTGGGGTGCTTGCAAAGAATCACGCTGCATTATGCAACGCCATTTTTCTCGCGAGAACATACCACCGTTGCGGGGCTGCGATCTAGGGCCGAACCATTCTCGTCGGCACATGACTCTTGCAAGTACCAACCGGGCTTCTGAAACGAGATATTACACGTTTTCTCCTCCGAAAGACGTCATAGTACTGTCGTGTTTCTCATATTTCGTCTTGCGAAATGATGTCGCAATGCAACGGGGCAGGGTGAAGCTAGCTGACAATCATTGCATCTGCGATCTTCGAGCATTCCGCCACTTCGGAATAGAATACAACCCAAGGACGTGGCCTGCAGGCCAGGATGTTGGAATTTTTGTGAATGAGATAATGAGTCTCGCGCTCGCTCTTCGCGGAAACAGAACAATTTATTTGATTGATCACGATCTTCGGCGAACGGGGCTCGCGGTGTCTGAAGAGCACGTCAAGAATGTATTCAGTGCACATGGTGGTCGTTATGTTGACATCGGAGACAGCGAGGAATGGGGATATGATAAAAACATCCCTGCTAAGTGGTCGCCTCCTCATGTTGCCGTGCAGATGCTGCGGAGGAAGATAGAGGTGTTCTGGCCTGTGGCTCTGGACGGGTCTCCGCCAGTTCGAGTTACCATTTTGGCGTGGGAATCGAAGTGATATGGTCGATCGCGATGCCTCGAGGGCTTATGCTTCATGTGCTTCTGACCCTGGTTTTGGTACTTCGTATCTGACGTCGCCGAGGCTCGGTTCGCTGCACAGCCGTTACCAATCAACGGCAAACTTCGAGCCTATGCATGTATCAAAGAGGCTATCAGCGTCTTTTGAAACGTTGTCTTAAATCGATGATTAAATCTTCGCAGACTTGAATCGGGTTGTCGACAGTCTCGGGTACAAACCTGTTCCCGGGTGTATTAACGGAGCTGTCCCCGGGTTCGGTAGGAAAGTGTTCCTCGGTTCGGTGGGAAAAGAAGATGCTCTTCGCAGTCGATTGGGTACACCGCCCATTTTCGACTCTCTGTCGACAAGCTCAGTGGGACAATGTTCCCGGGCTCGTCGATCTGAATCAGGACTCGACGGCTGTTAATCACATTAGTGAACTTGTTCCATTTGGACCTTTGATTCTCAGTGGAAATGGTTGAGTCAAGTTTCAATGTGCCGTCCAGGTTGTTGATATAAACAAATGCTCCTGCTTCTCGCGCCTTCCATGCTCAAGATCAGGGGCTGCACACAGATAAAGGGGTTATGTGGCGAATAGATACATGAGTTGGTACAATTTCAAATGCTACCTAGAGGATTAATAGCCAAAATAAGATCAACCAAATAAATAAATCAATAAAAAAGAGGGACCGTATAATGGCGTTTTCCTGATTTACAGTCCCTACAATTAAGCGTCAGTGATCCGCAAGGCGGATGCGCCATCCCAACAGCCCCATGTCCTAAATGATGAACACTTTCTCTACTACCATTTGCTCAGCCCCAGCCTGTTCAGCACTTTATTTACTTGTTCATTGCAATATTCTGATCCGTGTGTAAGTGCCCATGCTCAGCCCCAAAACCCACGTCCCTGCTTTCACGGCCGCCCTCGCCCAATGTCGCCCGAAGCGGCCTAGCCCATCGCCCAGCCAGGGTGATTGGCGCCAGCGGCCACGCAGCGCTCCGACCACCGANCCACCAAAAATTTTCTACGAGACAGTTGCCCTTTTGGGTAATCGTTTCAATCCCACGCGCAGACACACACGCGCGCGTTGCGTCACTCGCATCCAACCCGCAGGGCTGTGGCAGGGCGAGATGGTGGGGAGGGGGGCCGGCACGAATCGGTATGCGTAATTGTTTCTCTTGAGTTTTTTCGTTCGATTCGAGATTGGTGTGCCGATTTGCCGGCTGGCAACAAGATGGGAGGCCGCAATCACGGGTATTAATACCAGTCGGGTCGGCTCTTGACACGCTACAAGGACAGAACGCCACACCTTCTTGCTCTTGCAGTTCCCTTGGCTTGAATTATCCAAAATTATTTCTTCACCCTGTTTGACAGTATCCATACTCGCATGGTAAACATGCATCGCCCTTTCGACACCTACGATGCCCTCGCGGCGGCTCAGATCGCCATCTACTTCGTCTTCCTCGTCGGTGCCGTCGTCCTCTGCCTCAAGCATGGCTTCCGCAAATCAGCCGGCTGGCGATACCTCCTCGTCTTGGGCCTTGTTCGCATTATTGGCAGCGCTCTCCGCCTCGCCACCCTTTCTTCGCCGACCGACCAAGGCCTCTACATCGGCTGGATGGTTCTCAACGGCCTCGGGCTCGGCCCGCTCATCCTCATGCTTCTCGGTCTGCTCTCGCGCACATTCGAATCCATGAGTCGAAACGGACACGACATCGTCAAGCCGCTATTCCACCGCGCCATCCAAGTCCTCATGCTCGTGGCCATCATCCTCCTCATCGTCGGCGGCTTCAGCTCGACCTTTACCGTCTCCGCCAGTGGCACGCCGCAGATCAGCTACGCCGAGGTCAGCCGTGTGGGCAACGGGCTGATGATTGCCGTGTTTGTGCTGCTCTGCCTGGAGACGCTACTAGCGTTCATCAACCAGGGCTACGTGACGCAGGGCGAGCATCGCATCATCTTCGCCGTCATCATTTGCTTGCCGTTTGTGCTGGTACGCCTGATATACAGCGCCATCTTGGTCTTTACTCACATTCACTCGACGGCGTGGCTCATGCTGGCCATGGAAGTTGCCGTGGAAGCCATCGTCGTGCTCATCTGCGAGATTCTCGGGTTCTCCCTGGCCAAGGCGCCGGAGGAATTCAAGCCAGTCGACACCGAGGCGCAGACAATGCCTGCGTACGGCAACACGCCGTCACGAGATGGCTACTCAATGCCACAATACCCTTCGCAGTCTGCTCCACGAAAGTCTCGCCGAGAACGTAAACGTGATCGCCGCGAACGCCGATTAGAGAGATTTAACGGATGGTAAGACGGGGCATGTGGCGGGAGAAGTAGCGAGGCAATCAGTGCAATCCAACCACGCTCACAAATGAGCAGCTGTACACTTTCCATAGTAATAGGCAATATATTCACATGACGTATATACATTGCAGTCTCCCGTTCTTTTTTTGCGCCTAAAAGCCCTGGTATCCAGAATAAAATCAACTTGGTATATGTAGCCAAAATACACTCCACCGACATTTCCCCAAACCACTTCACATGACGGTACAGCAAGCCTTCTCGAGCTTGCGCAGGATGCGAGGCAGAACCTTTTCCACCATGGCAGCAATCTCGTCTTGCTGCTGGTTCTGGCCCTGGTTCTGGTTCTGGTGCTGCTGCTGGCCGCCGTGCTGCTGTTGCTGGCCGCCGTGCTGCTGCTGTCCACCACCGGGAGGCTTGCCGTGCTGCGGGGGACGGTGCTGGCCGCTTCCGGCACCGGGGGGCAGGGGTTCGCCGCCCTGGAGGTTGATGTAGATGCGACCCGCGTTCTCCTCGGTGCGGTACTGCAGGCCCATCTCGCGGCAGAGCTCCTCGACCTTGGGCTTGATCTTTTGCACGTGGCCGACCGAGTGGTTGCCCTTGCCGACGATGGCGTGGAGGTGCGTCTGGCCGCGGGCGCGGTCGGCGCGGATGCGCTCCTCGAGGATGCGCTCCGCCTCCTCGACGAACTGGCCGTGCAGGTCGATGGCGTCCTCGTCGACGCGGCCGGGCGCGTTGTTGGCGCGGAAGATGTAGTCGGACGCCTGCCGGTTGTAGTCGTCCATCTTGGCGTCGTGCGACTTGCCCTCATTGGACAGCTCCTTGGCCCTGGCGCCGTCGCCCGAGTTGTAGGCCTGGCGGGACTGCGAGAGCGGGATGGGTTAGCGAGAGACGAACGGGCTCGGAGGGGTTCGCGCGTTTAGGCGCGGGCGGAAAGAGGCATCAGCATACCTTGTCGTAGCAGGCATTTCGCTTCTCAGCTTCGGATCGAGCAAGATCGCGCAGGCGGTCGTACTCGCGCTCGCTGTCGTCGCCGTGGTCGTCCGCGTTGAAGGCTGTGGAGGGGGGAGGCGTTTGAGGTTAGCTTCAGCAAGCTCTCTCCAAACAGAGAAGGAATTGTTAATTGGTACATACCGCGGCCGCCCAGTCTCGTCATGGGGATAGACATGATTGCGGGGTATCAAAGGGATGTGCTGCGAGGGGAAGAAAAAGAATACGTGGTGATGGGTGATGAATTGGCGACGAAACGGCAATCGTTGCAATTGGCAGTGGGAAAGATTACTGATTCCCATGTTGGCTGGGGACCCTGGCAGCAGGATTTCCGTCTTCGGCGACGCAGCGGCGGCGGGGGTGTGCGGCCTCCCAGCCACGCAAGCAGAAGGGACCCAGCGAGCTGCAGATCAACTAGTCAAGCCACGCCGTAAAAATACCTGGAATTGGCTCTTTCATCGGAACATGTCGAAATTGAACAAATTTTGACAATCAAGAAAAAGGCCAAAGACGTTGTGAAATGCTCGCCGTAGAGCGCCAGTGCGACTAATTGGCAATGCTTGGCAGCGGCATATCTCGAGCTTAAACTGTCAGCTGTCACTGCATCTCGGGCAGCTCTTATCAATCGCAATTCATTATTGTTCTCGGCCGAAAACGCCAATTCACGCATGACGCTCTTTTCCTCATAGTTATTGGCAAACTTTTACCCGTCTTGCTTCTGCTGCAGACTTCAACAGACCGAGCTAACCCGCGATGTCTTACACAAGGCATTGCCCTTCACTAGTCCTGCCCCAGAGTGCGTCGCAAGGCGCAGATTTCCAAGTCTAGATCGCCCTAATGTGGCCAAGATTTGCAAGACATGTTTGTTTGACCAAAAATTCTCCGCCTTTGGTGCAGAATGTGTGACTTGCCCTCCCAGCGCCCGCCTCGCGCGGTGTGAAACATCGCATACCGGCACGACGCGAACCGCCCTGACTGACTGATCATGAGGGAGCAAAAGTACTCAAATATGGTGCGCGCTGCGCCCTGCCATTCAATTTCTCCCCAGCTCTTCGAAATATTACAGCCTTTCTCTTCTTCACGAGGTAGCATCATTCAGTGCTACCCATCACGCTCTTTTTCTGAGTCGACTCATCAATCAATCTTCCAAGAAAGCTTAAGTCAGCTTACACCAGCTGGTCTCTTACACGAAAAGCAGAGAGGTCGACGCATACAATCTCCCAACACAACCACACAAGCAAACATTCAATCTTAAAACAACAGCAAGAAGCTTAAAGATGCGTCGCCGATTCTTCAGCCAAGATCCCAGATATATCGCCCTCAAGGAGCTCAACGGCGAGGGCAACTACCGCCGCGAGCGGGTCGGCTCCGACGCCAGCGGCGCCTCCGCCACTTACACGCCGGGCTTCAAGAAGCGCATGTCGGACGCCTTCTCGCGACGCAGCTCCGGCAGCTTGTCCTTTTCCTCGAGCACGCGCTGGAAACGCAGCTCGCTCAGCCGCGCAGCGACGGCCACCAGGGATGTGTTTGCCGCCATCCCGCTGTGTTGCGGCGCCCGTCGCGGCCACGCCCACGCCCACGACCGTGAGCAGTCCGCCGAGATGATGGACCTCGGGGCGGACAAGAAGGAGGATAAGAAGCGCATGGGCTTCCGTAAGAGCTGGGTCCAAGGGTGGAAAACTCTGCCGGTTGCAGAGCTGGGTGGTACCTTTACAATCGCGCACACGATGCTTTTTATCCCGATTGCCTGATTCGGGTTCTCTCATTTTGTCTTGCCTTTTCGTCTTGCTCGCATTCTTCTCTTGTTCTCTCACACATTCATTCCCCGCCACTTTAGATGGCCTGTTTCTTTTGTCGCGTGCGTAGCCTTGTATTTACTGTTGGATTTTGAATACATGATTAATGTTGTTTCTAATGGCTCACCCGTCTTGATGCTCTTGTGAACTGGCCCCTGATGAACGCGACACGGAACCAAGAAGCTGGCAGATAGCACTTCTGGTCAAGTGAAAAGATGCTATACCGGATGAGAGTTCTTCCAAGCATTGCGCAGTTTCAAAAATAGCCTTCATCCTTCCCTTGTGTTAATGTCTACAAACTGCACACAGTACGAGCCCATCTCAACCAAGTAAAAGGTCGCCAAGTAGTAGATCGAGTTAGACAAGCGCCAGAAAAACGCGACGCCCAAAAATCAAAGAGGCTGAATTAAACTCTCTCCACGTGGCAGCATTCTCATCTCAACGTCCGTGTGTGTACACGCTCCCACGGACCAACGACGCAACCATACCTCAGAGCTTCCAGCAGGCAACAAGATCGACAGTAGCAGGATTCTAGTTTCAGCACGCACGTCCTACAGGTCTTTAAATTCACCTATCGCGATTTCTCTGAGCACTCTGGTTGAAGCGGGGAATGCGATGGTATTTGGATTAATACTGCTGTGTGCGTTGTTCTGCCTAACACGGGCTGCGTGGTGCAGCGCTTGGACACAGTCTGATGTGGTTCAATTCGATGTGTCCTCACGGCGCGGCGCTCTGCCAGCACCGGGTACTCCACATCTACAAATCACGACTCAGCCAACTGGCGACGTGGTTTCGCATATCCCCGACCCGGCCACATGGTTGCGTGGACCTGGACGCTGCGTGGACTGCTCCCCCTAAGATTGAACACGCACTTCCTGGTGGGGGGACCCCTTCTCGCATATACAGCGCCGCCGGAATATTAAATGGGATGCAAGGTTCAGGATTCGTCCTTCTCTCTCTCACTCCGACCGCTGAAAGACGGATAAAACGATCTGGGATGCGACAATGTGGGCGATGGCGGTGGTCTTGCAACGCTGGTCCAATCAGATGGCACTGGTGACTGGGTGCACGCATGCGTCGTGTACCCGGAAATGCAACCACTGTTGGGCCGACCGTGCTGCGCCGATGGGCTCAGTGCAGGCAAAGACCAAGTCAATTGACATGGGTTTCTTGAGTAACCTGTTTGAATACGACTCGTTCCCCGGTAGCGCAAATAATAAACTCCCTGCGCAACCATGGTTCTGGCGAACATGTGTGAGCACAACGACGGGGGCCGAAGCGACAACTTAGTTTCGAGCGCCGCAGTTTAGGCTGCTGGGCAATGCTTTATGCTTTGTTCGTGACGGCTGATATCCCTGATTACGTCTCTAATTTACTTTCTGATCCGGGATCTGTCTTTATTCGCCAATGTCTTAACGCGTCAAGTTGGCGATCAGCATTGGAGACCAACCTTGGATAAAAAGCAAACACGTGCCAAGGCTAGCGAGCAAGGCGCGTCCTTCGGCATAAATTCTAGAAGCCCGAAGCATCTCCAAGCGCTCCATTCTTCCAGGTGAACAAGCTGGGTCTGCAAGGGACCGCCCTGTCGCAGAGGCTCCACGGGGGCATGGGCTTGGACGGGCACGCTAGCTGCCTGCTGCCCGTAATACCGGCCTCTGACCTGTTGTACTAGTCGGTTGGAATATGCAGACGTCAGGGGCTGTTTCTGATAGTTCATGCTCACTCCACAAACTTGAGCACCAATTACCACAATCGTGCCTGCCAGAGCGGTCAACCTGATGAAAAATCAGCCGAATCGGAGTCTAGCTTCACCGTTGTGGCGCTGGAACGACAAATTACTAGCGCGCCACCAGTAATCTCGCTACTTAATCCACAGAGGCGGCGGAACACACAGGGAGCCTGGTCGTGGTTGCGGTGGTGGCGATGCAGGACATTGTGCAATGATTCATATCATCTTGGTGCTTTCCATGCTTCACTGGCCGAGCTATGAAGCAGGCAGTTTGGGATTAATGGTTGCCGCCGCATCGCAGCTGGCAGACTGGTTTGGGCGCCAGAGTTCGCCTTTGTCGTCTTACAAGCAGGTATGCTGCAGATCTGGTTTGGACAGGCCGTAGCCAATGGCTGCAGCAAAAGGGATCCGCGGCAGGTATACCAAGCCCGATGTATATTAAAGCCCTTTGAGCCTGCATGGCCCAGAAAAAAGCACCATAGCGGAGATTTCAGTCTGCTTCAACCACAGCGCAAATCTCAGCTTTCATGCTGTCACAGGCTCCTGCGCAGCAGCCATGCTGGTCGGCGGATATTTTTCTTGCTGTTTGTCCCTGACAAGGACCGTCGTTGCAGCGCAGGGGACCACCTGCGTCCCAAAATAACACTTGCAGCATTGGTTTCCAACTGTCGCATTCCGTCGATCCATTCAGCATGTCCTAGTATTAGTAGCTGGGATGGTTGCGGCCAGGCTAAGACATTACTTTTACCAAGCAGGCGTATGTACGAAATAGAAACGGCGTGCACACACTGGCGAATCTGCGTTTACAGCACACGGTCACTGCAGTAATACCACAAGATGGGCGAATTGCACTTGGGGCCGTGTGACACGTGAGTTTTCAGTCGCCGCTTGTTGTCGTCCGAGCTTATTGTTGGACTGCACGACAGACAAGGTCCATGCTGCAAGGTAGATCCGGGCTCCAGTTCATGACAGCGCCGAGATGCGGGAAGCAAATGTCAAAGCCAGCTCGTCCGAAGGCATCGCACGCAGCTCCCGAGAGATGAGGTGGTGTCTGTTTGGAGATGGCGGAACGGCTGCGGAATCTGACTGGTGTGTCGGAAGTGGCTGGGACACTCCACGAGGTTGTTTCTACTGGACGGGAAGCGACGTCCTCGCAAGATCGGTGTGCAAATCTGAGCAGCGTTGCACCAACAGCTGTGCAGCGGGTTTCTTCACCGTGGCGTTGCCCCCGGCCTCGCCGATGAGGAAGAAAAGCGTGATTCCGCCAATTCTGTCCACCATCGAAACGGCGGAGGCAGAGCGTAGCAGTACCTCGGCGAAGCTGGAATCGGGCTCACAAGAAGCAGATATCCCATCCCAATCCCAGCGTAGTGCCAAAATACTCTGTGTGCTAGTCTAGTTCGAACGCTGGAGCCCATGCCCCCACACACTTGAGAGCCATTGTTCCAAAGCATTGGCACTAGCGAATGGCCAAAGCCCAAAGGCGCAAGGTCCCCAGCTAGCCAGGTCCAGGCCGGCCAGGGACGATGCGACCTGCCAACGGGGAGAAGTGGCTCCACCACGGGCTTCTTTTTAGGGTGCGGTGGGTGCGGATGAAAGCTATTGGCAGAGGGCGAGGAGCTCGGCAGTCTGCAGCGTGTAGTGGGTGGTGGTGGTGTGGTTCAGGGTTGTGTGTGGTACGCGGTGATTGAGTAACTGCTGGGAGAGAAATGTCGAGCTGTGTGCTTGGGTGAAGCGTAGAGTGCGGTTTGGAATGGCGTATGATGTGTTAGAATGTCGAGCCGGCGGCGGGCTGCGTCAGACCAAGTCTCCGACGCATGTCGATCCTTTTGACGATGCAGCACGAGGATGACGGGAGGAGCGCGAGATGCTGCGGCAGTCGTGTAGGCAGGATGCTGATGGCGATGATGGCGATGAGGGCAGTCATGGCTGTCGAGCGAAGCAAACTGCAGCTCGCGTTACGTACCTTGGCCATCAAGCAACGCAGCAGGACATACGGATACATGGTCGAGCTGGCCGTAAAGTTTAACCTTGTATCTGGTTGCACCCCATCGTCGCCAGCCTTTGGGGATGCAGCAAATGCCAGCAACGGACGGGTATTCCTGGCTGGGTGCAACCTTGCTCTGATGCTTCTGCTGCTGACGGCACCTGCAACTGCGACTGCAACTGGACGGACAAAGAGGCATGAGGGTGGAGGGCAAGAGGGGAAACATCAAGGAGTCTCCCCCAAACTGGAGCTTGTCGTCTCAGGTTTACAGGCTTCCAGGTACCAGCAAGCAGCAGACAGGGTGGGTGGCCCAGGATGGGTGGATGGGTGGATTCGACCGCGGACACTGTGTACTTGGTACCTGTCCAGTGGACACGAGCGATATTAGACGCCACAGTGAATTGCGCAGTAGGCCGCAGCGAACCCAAGGGGGGACAAGCAATGATGTGCCCCCCTGTCCGGGCGAGATGTCGTGGCGGCAGGTACCTGAGCAGGATGCAGCACAGTGCGACAGTGCGGAGAGATGCTAAGACGTTGCGGAGCGGCACTGTCCAAATACTGATGCGGTGCCCGTTTGCCCATTCCGCAGTGGGCAATCACCCCGTT
>JANAKD010000448.1:0-18906 GCA_027627215.1 Lecanicillium saksenae | reverse complement strand
CTCGTCGCGGTCCTTGTCCTTGTCCGCCGCCGACGACGACTGGCCGAGGCTCTCGGTGCTCTGCTCCCTGCTCAGGCCGGGCACGCCGGTGATCTTGACAGCCGTCATCGGCAGCTGGCGGCCCCAGACCTGCTCCAGGGACTTGTTGTGGTTTGCCAGCATGCCGCGGATGTAGCTGATGCGGGAGTAGTTCCAGCCGACCTCGACCTTGCCCTCAAAGGCGCTCTTGAACTTGTAGTCGATGTGGTTGGTGTTGGGCGATTGCCACGTCTCCATGACAGCTTCCACGCAGGGGACCTTGAGAATCGTGCCGCCACGAGAGCCCGTCGATCTCTCGACAACATCCTCGACGCGCATCTCGCTGAGAGTTCGCGGTGCCTCTACGTTCCGCACACCAGCCAGGCCGACGCGCAGCTGTCCGAGCGTCATCCGGAGCAAGCTATGAATCTTTCGCTCCTGCATGCTTGCCGCGAATCTTGCGTAAGCATCGAGTGCTTCCATCTTGAAAACTTGGTGGTCGGAAAATGTGCTCGGGAAAACGCCAAGATTCAGTGCTCTCAGCGTGACGACGACATCCGTGTCCAAGGAAATCGGCGATTTCGACATGGTATCGTTCTCGGGAAGCTTTGGAATGGTACGCCGGGTCTGCAGAGCACCTCGTCCACCAACCGACTTACGGTTGATGAACTTTTCAATCTCCTTAAGAGATGCCTCGAAGCTTTCTTTATTCTCTTGCAGCAGCTTCTTCAGTGCCTGGTACGCAGCCACTCCCTGTGCGGCCGAGGACGTGGTACCGAAGAGCTGGATAGCGTCGCCGTTGAAGATAGCCACCAGGCGGTCTCCGCTGCCTTCCCGTGTTTCGCGGACATTGTACATTAGAAATTCGAGAGATGTGATGTCGCCAACGAGGAATGCCTGGTAATCAAAAGCTGCCTTGATTTGGAGTGCCTTGAACGCCAACGAAGCCTGAACCAGCGGTGTTTCATTCAAGGCTTCCTCACGTTTCGGCCACTGGATGGAGGTTCGCAGTCGGAAGTGCTGCAGCGCAATGAATCCACTTAGACGACCATTAGAGTCAATGCCAATTTTGCTAAAGCCCAGACACAGGTTCTGCTCCCAGTCGGATGTCTTTTTCGAGGAAACCCAGAACTCTTGAATTTGGAAGACAGACTTTCCAATCGATTGCCCCATGTCAACGCTGACATCTAGTGCTGCAATGAAGACAGTGGCCGTCCAAGGGAAAGCGGCAGTTGCGGCTACCTGCTGATATCGTTGAACCAGGTGGATTTGGGAGGTCTCCGTCTCCAGTTTTGCAACAGGCGCTGCATCGGCGTGGCGCAGCTCTTCTGGGTACCAAATTTCGCGGAAGAGCAGGAAATCGGGGGCTTGTCTTGCATTGACGGAAATTGCCATTGGGCTAACATTCAAAATAGCCGACACTCCGCTCACTCCGCTGACATGCTTGCTATTCATTAGAGATAGAGTAACTGTCTCGAGAGCGAAGCTCGCTGTTGGCTCTCTAGAGTACACGTGCTTGACTGATGCTTGCGGTTTCGTGAGCACGCCGGAAATAGCGAAGAAATCGCCATGCTCTTGCGAAGTAATTGTGTTGAAAGTGAGATAGAAGTGCTCAAAGCTTGTCGTCGCAGCCACTCGCGCAATCGGCTGACAGCTCAAGGAGAATTGTTGTCGGCAGATTCTCAATCCCAAATTCAGTTTAAGTCGACCAATAACCGTGGTAGGGTCTACCGTGAGAATGTTATCCTCCTCGCCTGATTTCTGAGTCTTGAGCTTGGGAGGTGCGGGAGCGCTGGGTTCTTTGTCTTTATCGCTCACGACTTCCTTGATATTTGATACGATGTCGAGAACGAGCGGAACCACGGAGGGGTACAAGATGTTTTCAGACTCGTCGATCCTGATCTCGCCATGGAGTGATGGATCTGCTTTGCCATCATCACGATATTCGCCCTTGAGAGCTAATCCGGGACTCCGTAGAACAGCGGAACTGCCGGAATCGTCGACGTTAAATTGACCATACTTCCCGCCAAGTGAAGGGCCAGAATGATTTCGCTCCTTGTCGCTGCTTGATACATGCACGACAGCTCCAGCGAAATCTGCATCCAATAGGAGGCTTTCTAATCGCTTATTACCCAGCATCGGCTTTTGCTTGATAGCGGGCGACTCCACAGGTTGCTTGCTCGCCGAATCTTGTACAATAGCGGTTGTCCATTGCGCAGAGGCTTCCTGAACATTCTTGGCGGACAATGAGATTGACTGTACCAAATTGGCGGCAGGTAGGATAAAGGCCGATGTTAATCTCAAATCGAGCGATTTTCCAATTGCTTGGAAGGCAAGACGTCGAGCATCAGCTGTCGAGATGTAGGCAACGTTGAAGGTAACTTCAGGCAGAAGCGCAGAATGGAGGGATCTGGTACCCTTCTCATGTCCAGGCGGCACCATCTGTAGCTGCAAGTCCTCAATAGTCAATCGAGCAGACTTTTTCGTCCTCGTGCCAAACTCAATCAGGGAAATGGAGAAATGAAGGTCTTCTTTGTCGTCGGAGGTATGGTCTGCTTCTTTTGCGACATCCCAACTAGCACGAATGTTCCGCAGCTGAAATCGATAAATCACAGACGATAAAGCTGAGTCGATGAGATCCTCTTTATCTGATTGAGATAATTCATCGTCGTTGATGGAGATGCGAGGCTTAGATTGGCGGAGTTTGCGCAAGTACTCCAGTTCGCGCGATGTATCCAAGTCCTTTATTCTTGAGCTCATGTAGCCCAAAATATCAATGACGGTCGAAACGGTTTCAGGCGACAAGATAACGTGAAGGTCATCGCTCATAAAATTGAAGATCCACTCTTCTTTGCCGTCCGGTGATCTCCTTGAACCGGCATTAACAGTAACGCTCGCTCCAAGATTGCCACACGATCTCGTGCTACCTTCGTGGCCGCGGCGCACGTCAAAGCCAATGTTTTGCAAATTCAAGTTTAGCTCGGGATACTTCATAATAGAGCCAGAAGAAGGATCCCTATTTGATGCTTGGAGATGAAATTTGTCCAGTGCGAATAGCAGCTGAGCAAACGGCTCTTCTGGATTTTTCAAAGTTGTCTTGGTGAGAGCCTGAAAGCCAGCCAAGGTCAAGTGTACATCGTAAACAATTGGTAGCTCTGTAGTCTTTGTAACGGCTTTCGTTGGCGGTGCGGGCGCAGGCTGTTTCGGCTCGGAAAGCTCATTGAGATGTTCCTGGATAGATTCAAGTTGGCCCTTTATGTCTTCAATTTCGGCGCTGATTTGCGGTCGGTTCACAGCTGTGAGCAGGCTGTAGATGGCGGAAGCATCGAGCCGAATGACTTCGATTGACGAAAGCACATGAATGGTACGCTCAGAATCACCCATCCGAGTAGTTATACGGCCGTTTGTCGGTGGCATTTGCAGAATCGAAATGCTCTGCAGCTTGTTATTCACGTTCATTTGAATGTCATGCGAGTTATCCTTGACATCAAAGTCGAATACAAGTTCTTTGCCATGGTTGGCCGCGAAAGCAGCTCGGGCCACTACTCCAGATACTTTGTAGGTTAGAGATTGAAGTAACGGAACGCTGATAGAGTATCCATCAAGAAACATGACGATATTGATCTTGAGAGTTGACAACTGATCAGAAATAGCTGGTGACTGTGCTGATTTCTTAGATGTGGGCATTTGCTTTTGCAGCTGGGCTAGCTGGACACCTTCATCTCGAATAGCGAGATCAGCAGTTTCCAAGAGACCCATGATATCCTGTTCGACAGTCAAGGACAGGCCGCGACTGCTTGCAGCTCCTTTAACGACATGTATGGGTTGAGGTCTGACTTCTGGTATCTCTTGTGAAACAGTCACCGACGGATACAAAAGTTGGCAGGTCCACAGCAGAGAAGAATGGCTGTGCATCCTTGACGTGACGGCATCGCAGTTCAACATGAGACTGTTGAACGCTCTGCCACTTTCCAACTTATACAGCAGCGCTGAGGACTTAAAGCCACTCAAAACGTTGCTGGCGCGCAGGTTAATGGTTTCCAGATTGAAGGAGCCCTTTCCAATCTCGAAGAAGACATGCAGAGCCATGCGATTGGTCCCACTGTCTGCCGTCTTCGGTTTCTCTTTCTTGCGTGTTGTAATAGCGTCCGGCTCAGGTTGACTCCGATTAAAAAGCTTCAAAACAGTTTGAGCGAGCTCTATCAATTCCCAGTTCAAATCCACGTGAATTTGTGAGCACGAAATATCGATGGTATTGAGGAGGTCCTCTACATCCTGAAGGCCAAGTTGTGCTGCGAGTGATCCATCGGACTTTCGCTCAAACCTGGTCGTGACTTCGTTGATGGCGATGCGGTTCTGCTTTGGACCGGGGTCAAGAATAAATTGTAGTTCGCCAAGCCTACAGGCACTGAGGAAAGGACGTTTATCCGCCAGTTGTTCGGTAGGCTTCTTCATGGGGCCAAACACCTTCTCTAGCAAGACAGTTTGACGGGGATCCTCCAAGTCCCAGCTTCGCCATTGTTGAAAAGCCTCTACCACATTCTCAACAGCGTTGTGAGGCAGGTGTTCGGTACCAGTACTGCAAGCCTGAGTAAGACGAATTTTATCTGTTTCTGGTAGCAAAGTCCATATTTGCCTCAGCCGCATGGCCAGCTTCCATGAATCAACGGTCCTCAAGTGCTGATCTACTGATCGAAGTACAGCCGAGGGTCGAATCAGAAAGGGGGGATCATTGGTCAAGCGGCCGAGATCTAATAGACGACAGCAGCAATATCTGATGCGATTTGCCTGTCTCCTCGAAGATTCGGCCAGTAGAGTGGAAATCTCCGAAGCAGTGTTTCCAGTGCGATGGATCAAGGCAGCAAGATACTCGATATCGCCAGAGGCTGTACTGCCAACGATAGAGCCAACATCAGCATCAAGATATGTCACGTCCTTTGAGCCCAGGGATACGAGGACTTGATCAATTTGTACCATTACAGCAGCCTGAGCTTTGTTGGTTGAAATCGGACTTTCTGTCGCCGAGAGCTCGGCGTGGCTCAGACGCAGCTGTAAAGACGTTCTTGATTCGTTGTTCAAAGCAGAGCCGTCATTGCGCTCCAGCACATTTCGGGTGACAAGACTAACGTTGGACAGCTGTAGATCGTATTGATCAATGTCCTCTGAAGGCGAATCCGCATTGTCCAAAGATGATGAGCTCACGAAGCGAATATGAGCCGCAGGGAGTCGCACGAGCAAGTCAGAAATGTCTCCCGCTGCATCAATTCGTTTCTTCGCGCCGAAGATATCTTTCACTGAGTCAACTTGCAGACTATCCAAGATATCCTCAGGTGCGCTTGGCTGCAGCACTTCTAGGAGAGCAGATACGTGCTTGATGGCCTGCGGATTAACGAAAGCTGTGATGCCAGATGGAATTTCCACAATGGCTCCAGAGTAGGCATATTCTTCACAGAGACTCCGTGGATCAATATCAGATAAATGCGCAGATGGGTTCTCGAATGGATCATCCCAATCAGCATCACTCTCATCCAGCGTCCCCAGTTGGCGGGCGTCTGGTCGAATGCCGTCCATGGCGAAATGAGGCGCAAAATATGGGCTGGAGAACGTGACAGCTGGATGGCCGTAGCTGCCATTTCTTGCCTCAATAGGTGCGCTTGCTGCTGCGCCGTATTTTGGCGGTTGTGGGAGGCCTGACGAAGAGCCTTTCTGGAATGATGATTTTGTCCGATCTTTGTTGGTTACAGCCTTGCGCCTAACGCTACTCCCGCTTCCAGAGCTCGCAAAAGACAAGAATGAGCTTTGCCGCCTTAATTTCCGCGATGCGTTCGAGGAACGAATGCTTGGGGCAGACCCATTGTCCACATCGACATCATCAATTGGATATGGCGGGGGCGGGGCACACTGAGCAGGGACGTCTACCTGTTCAGGGACAAACTCATCAAGCAGTTCATCGTAAATGAGGAAGGGCGTTCTGTCGGTACGCTGATCTTCTCGACGCACTAGCTCCTGTTGTGTTTTTCGCTCTTCTGAGAAGTTCACTTTCCGTCCTATCGAGCCGAGCTGAACGTCCAATCGCAAATATGCGTCGGTTTTGACGGGGTGTCGATGCCGAGATTTGTGCTCAGCGGCAGACTCCGCATCGACACAGGAAACTTGAATGTTTGGAATGACCACGTTTGCTCTCTTGGAATAATGCGACCGAGCCCAATCATTGCTGCTAACATCGATAGCTCCTGTCGAAATGAGGAAAGCCGCTTCCGGTAAATGAATCCAGAGTGACACGGCCTCTACTTGTGCTCGAATGAACGTAACATCATGGAAAATGAGAGACGAATACGGCACTAGAGCGTTCTCAACGTCATCGAAGGTGAAACCGAAGGCAGAGGCTCCCTTTGTAAGGGCTGATAAAAAGTCTGCATTGCAGCCACCGCGCACAGCACCAACGGAGACATCCCAGTTGCAGAGATAAGTAGGCTCGCTGGGTGGCAATCCAAACGCTCTATGACCAAAGACACGTATACCATCGATGAATAGCTGCGTAGTGGAGGTTGAAAGTCCTGGTGAGTCCGTTTGGTCGCCAGTGCCAAGCGACAAGCTGAGTGGGCTGAGATCTAGCTCCAAATCCATGTAATAGTTTGTGAACCGCAAATCCACAGCCAGGCTTGCGAGTTCTCCTTGGATGTATCGTTTAGCAGAATATAGATTCGTCGGTACAGCGAGCTGAGGATCGTCGACTTTCACAGATAAAATCACATCCAGGTCGTTCGATTTCTTAAGGGGTGGTTTCATCTGACCGTCACTGTCGCCTTGGGCCTGTAACTGAAGTTGCTCTTGATATTCGTCAACGGTGCGGAAGTGCACAGTGTCGCCGAAGTAATTGTCTTTTAAAAGCATGAAGTAACGGATGAGGAAACCGTAGAGAGTGACGTGAAGCGACTGGCCATAGACATTCAATATAAGGGTGTCAGTGTTTGCTGTCGAAGTTGTGGCATTATATTGATAGCTTCCGGATACCACCAGGCCTTCAGCACTGCCTAGTGAGCCAGAATCCAAAAACGCAGATTCGGTATTCCACTGGGGCGTTCTTAGGGATAATGTGAGCGATTCAGCTCGAACATCAAACGGAATCGAATTCTTGTCTGGAATGTACTTGTCCAGCGGGATTGTCGCCTCTGTAGTCAGAATAGGCGCCGAAAGAATGAGGAAGTTGTTTTCGTCGTGCGCCGTCGCATTATCGATGATGTTTCCATCATTGATATTCAGATATGCTTGTAGGTTTCGAAGCTTCAAATGCAAGTGATAGTTGAAGGGCGTGAATACCAGATAGTCGGCCGGCGGCCCCGTAGCCCAGTCATTCACGAGGTCTATAAGAAGGAAGATGTGATCGCGTAGGAGATAGAGCGTCATATCATCCGACGTAATGTTGAAGTGCCAATTTCGGAGCGTGTTCCATGCGAGAGGATTTGACATGTCACAAACAATCCTCTGAGGACCAGATCGCCAAAGAAGGTCATGGTTGACGCTGCTCCACAGCTCCGAGGTTGGTAGCTCAACCCGAAGAGTGTTCTTGTAGCCACCAGCTCGAGCTAGCATATCCATGGAATATTCCACAGAAGAATTAACAGGCATTTTGAACTCGAGCCATCCTACGGGGCGAGTCTGATTGACGTCAGTTTTGCTCTTCTTTTTAGCCTTGTTCCGCTGCTTCCTTTTCATCGGCCCTTGCTGGTTGACAGGAGGTTCTTTGCCACGCCAACGCCAATTCTTTGACTCTTCTCGAATCGGAATTCGAAGGGTAACGGTGTCTTCCAATTCAATTAGCAAGTTGAATTCCGTGGCCACTCTCCATTCTCCAGGTGCCAGTGGCCTCGCCGGTGTAGCATCCTTTGCCACACTCGGCATGAAAACACGTTGCAAATCTGCGCGCTGACGATCAGCCCAGGGTCCATAGTTCATTGTGCCTCCTCGAATCGTGAAATGCATTCCCCAAGCAGGAGCGTCGCCACCATTGACAAACAACAGAGAATCGGCAGTGTTTGGTCGTGAATCCCGTTGCGTCACCTTGGCCACTGCATCCCAGTATACCTGTAGATGGGCAGAGGGCGAATCTAGAATGGTTGTCACAGCGGCATATTCAACAGAGCCCCATCGAGCTTTGTCATCTTGGAGCCGGTCGTCCAAGTACCGGGACAGGCCCTGCCAGCGATTTGACGCGGGAATATGCGAGGCCCCTGTTCCGAGGTCTGCACGAGAGTCGGCGGAAAAAGATTCGACAGATCTCCTCCAGTACGGGACCATGTTCCGTAGAGATGAGACGAACTTGCGTCGCCTGTGCCTGAACCAAGTTCTCTTCGGCTGCGACTCAAACTGGATGCCGATTTCGCGTTCCTTGGTCGCTCTGGTTGGCTGGTCTTCCTTGAACTCATCGTTATCCTTAATTTCGATGACTGGGTGGTCAAAATCAACATCAAACAGCTGGCGGTATGGGTCTGGTGTTCGAGCTGCTCCAGCATCAACTTGGCACGTAAGACCATCTGCTTTGACAATCAGGATGGCTTTCGTATTGTCGTTTCCGATAACAGCAGCGGCGGTTCTGCATTCAATATGTATTGGGAACCACTGGAGTATAAATGGGAGCTCTGGTTCAGAGCCCCCAGCACCGTCTCCGTCAGCACTGTCAACGTCTCGCGCGCTGTTCTGTCGTCCGGCTACGGGACGCCCGTTTCGCGATGGCGGAAACATTTCCTCGAGTTGATCCAGCCCATGCAGGTTTCTCTTGCGGGGTTTCTCGGTTTCGTCTGGTTTTTCTTCATAAACATCGTGTGAGGAGGATCGCGCGGTATCAGCTTGTTTCAACCCAGCTAAAACGCCTTCGTAGGCAGGGCTGCGATTGTACACAAACCACTCCAAGCCGACAAGGCTGACATTGACGCGACAAGGTAACTTGGCGTTACTATCGCTCCTGGAGGGATGTTTCCCTTGCGAATGCTTGTCATCTAGCACGTCGGCTTCCCGCACTCGGCGCAGCCAGTACCTCCATGTGATGTCGCCATGCTGAACCAGAAAGGATTCATTGACACCGTGGTATCGCAGCCCGGAGAAGAAGACTCTGCCGGCCAAAAGAGATATTTGTAAAGCTTGGATATCAATGTAGACCTTGTAACGATGCCATGTCCATGTTCGAATCGCGTAGGAAACTATCGAGCCGAAGAGCCGGTTGAAGTAGAGGAGAAAGAAGATGGAGAGCAAGCCGGAGATGAGCAGGAAGAGGAAAAATTCACTGGCATTCATTAGCGACGTGTATCAGGGCGTAAACTGCCGAGAAATAGCTCACTAGTTGAAGTCTGGGAAGCCCGGGCGCCTGGGAACGAGTGTTTGCTCCCACGCGGACATGATGGGAAGCTCGCGCATAGCTTCGCGACCAAGCTTCAATCCTGCTGTACCAAGCAAGGATTTGCGGACTATTGGGCAATTCGGATTGCCCGCATCATCGGATTAGAGGTCAACAGGTTGGAAGATGGCGGCGATCGCGACGTCGGTGTGTGTCCCTCGGTAGAGAAGTCGAGCTGGGGTGTTCACGAGACAATCAGAAGCATCCCCTGTGTAGCACCAAAGCTGCGTCCAGTGATGACACTACTGCAACGCAGTGGAGCCGCTACAAGTCCCTACAAAAGTGGTGGAGGGCAGTGTGGTAGTCTTGCGAAGCTACTGGTACCAAGCTACAGTGGCAAGTGGGTAGCCAGTGCTGTACCTACAGTGGATGCACCCGCTACAGCATCCGAGATACAGCGTCGAGTGGCTAAAGCTACCCACTAATTTTGTCCACCACTTAATCTTTGTTAAGAGCTTTTTTTTTTTTCGGTGAGACAGCACAACAGCCCACGGGTACAGCGCCCACGCTGGCGTACGCAGGCCTTACGTAGGTACCGGGATACATTTGCACCTAAAATGCGCCATCGTTGCGCGGATCTCAGGCTGGACTCGTCACGCTTCCCCAGCTCAACGCCCTTTCGTCCCATCTAGGTCGTCGCGCTTCGTCATCGCCCCCTTGCAAGGCTCGCCCAGACCCTATCAACAGTCCGTCGCTCGGGTACATTTATCGACTCTTCTGCTTGTGTATTTGTCGCACGCAACCCCAAAAGCCATGATCTGATCCTGTCTGCATCACCCACGCCGACCTCTCCTGTCCCGCTCCTCGCTCCCAGCTCGAGTTCCGCGCCATGGACACAGACACTTACGCAACCTCTGATGGAGGAACGGGAAACAAATTCAAGGGTTACACAACAGTCATAGCTGGTGGCGCTTCTGCTATTGCCACAATCGTTTCTATTCTGTTCGTCCCTCCGCCGCGTTTGTCGTGACCCGCGTAGTATTCAGACACTGACCAGGACCTGCCTCTAGCTCGATATGGCTTCAAGCAAAAAACTATCGCAAGCCGTTGCTGCAACGCTACGTCGTCCGAATCCTCGTCATGGTCCCGATTTACTCGATAGCCTCCTGGACTAGCATGGTCTCTCTCAAGGCCGCGCAGTTTGTCGATCCGATCCGCGATGTATACGAAGCCTTTACAATCTATACCTTTTTCCAGCTTCTAATAAACTACCTCGGTGGTGAGAGATCGCTCATCATCATGACCCACGGCCGTGCCCCTGTGCAGCATCTGTGGCCTATGAACCACTGTCTGCGAAAGGTCGACATATCCGACCCATACACGTTTCTCTCCATCAAACGTGGCATCCTACAATACGCTTGGCTCAAGCCCATCCTCGCCATCGCGGCCATCATCATGAAGGCTACCGGCACATACCAGGAAGGCTACATCGGTGCAAGCTCAGGCTACTTCTGGAGTGGCATTATTTACAACATCAGTGTCACCATCAGTCTCTATTCGCTTGGCTTGTTCTGGGTTTGCATGCACCAAGATCTCAAGCCCTTCCGACCGGTGCCTAAATTCCTCTCCATCAAGCTCATTATTTTCGCTTCCTACTGGCAAGGATTTTTCTTGTCTATTCTGGTCTGGCTCGGCGCCATCCCCGACGATGTCCAAGGCTATACACGAGACAACCTGGCTGCAGCTATTCAAGATTTCTTGATCTGCATCGAAATGCCTATTTTTGCCGTGGTGCATTGGTATGCATTTTCCTGGCACGACTTTGCAGATAACAGCATACTATCTGCTCGCATGCCGCTTGGCCGTGCCTTGCGTGATGCTTTCGGCACTAAAGACCTTGTCGAGGATTCGAAAGAGACGTTTAAAGGCGATAACTACGGCTATCGTATATTTGATTCCGGTGACAAGGTCATGGCCCACGCAGACTCGCGTTCTCGATTCGCCAGACTTAACGAAGGAATGCGATATGAACGCGGAGGAAAGGGCAAATACTGGCTTCCCAAGCCTGGGGCTTCTGCCTCGTCCCCGCTTCTCGGCAACGGCGAGGGCAGTTCAAACCACCAAGATGCGCAGCGTGATGCGACCATGGGCACTTTTGACGAGCCAGAAATTGACCCGGACGAGGAGCGCATGTATGAGCAAGCGCGTCAACTGGAATACGGAGATTGGAATGTAAGTTACTCGTCAACCTCATTCAAAACTGCCCGCATAGCTGACTCCTATTTAGTATCCTGTCATCACTGCTAATGAGCCGCTGAGGGATCGATACCACTCATTCAGTAGCCGTGGGGCATACTCGCCAGCTCCACGACTCGGAACGCCGCAGAGACGCAGCCCAGCTTCGGCTTCCAAGCCCAGCTCGGCGAAGCCTAGTTCGACGAAAGTTAAAGAGGAACCCCAAGAACCAGCTATTATTGCTGTCAAGAAGAAAAAGAAGTCCAAGAAGGTCGTCGTCCAGCACCGCGAGCCCGAAGCCGCAGCGCTCCTGGAGGACACCGAATATGGTGCAGAATCCAGCGCAGCTCAAACTCGGGACGGGGCAGTAAGCCCGAAAACTGATGTGGCTCAAAAAGAAAATCGTACGTCAGGGGAGAATGACGAAGAGAGTCGTACTCCAAAGTATAACATGGATGAAAGCGAGGAGTTTCGCAATGTCTGGGGCGGTGGCAGCTAAGCACATACCAGAAAACTGCAAATGTGTCTGTGTTATAGATGAAGACGTTGATTCCACTGCATAGCGATTTTGGGTGTTCTTCACGGGCGCAAGCTTTATCTACAGGTTTTGATAACGGCGTGATTAATTCACAATTGACAATCAAATCATTTCCACTACTTCTGTATTTACTCGTATGTTTATGCCGGTCGTGTAGACTAGTCGCGATCTGGCGCCGTCGGCTATTGTGTACCTAAAACTAATGCTTCCCGTCGTTCTGCTCCTTTAGCTCTTCGACTTGCCTTTGCCAGCCTGCATCTTTAGGAAAGCTTTGGCATCTTTGGCACTCATACTTCCAGGGCTCGGAGGTCGCTCACCAGTAACCCATTTCGCCGCCTTGGGGCCCAGCACAAATTCGAGCGTGCCGCCTTGCGCAAAAATGTCATACCAGGTCAGCCAGCTCTTGTTCCAGTCCTTTCCATTGACCTTGAGCGACTGGACTTGGTAGCTCGCTTCAGAGCCACCCTTGGTCGTCACTTTCAGAGTCTTACCACCGCCCAGAGCAATGGTCAAGTCGGAGAACCAGGGCGAACCGATGAAGAAGGTAGTCTGTCCAGTCATAGGATATAGACCGATCATGTTCCAAAGCAACCACGATTCCATGGCGCCGGCGTCGCTGTTTCCAGGTAGCCCGTCGCGCGTCGGATGATAATAGGACTTAGCGATGAAGCGGCTGCGCTCGACGGCCAGGTCCTGGCGGTCAACATAGTTGTACAAAAACGGTGTGGTAAAACTTGGCTCATTGCCCGGATTGAAAAGCGTATGTCCGAATGCACCATTTCCAGAGAACACGCCTGGCTCAAATGTCTTTTCGAGGCGCTTGACAAATGTCTCATCGCCATCGCAAAGCGAGATGAGCTTAGTCAGGTCATGGTGTGCGTTGAAAGAATACTCCCACGGGAGCGCCTGGTAGTAATAGTCGCGCCAGTAGCAGCCACCGCAAGACAGAGGGTCTTGAGGGATAAAGCCAGACGTGTTGCGCGGTCCGACAAAGCCAGTGAATCCCAGAGCCGTCATGTTGGTGTTCCAGTGATTGCGCCAGTTGTGGGAGCGGTTGAAGTACCTCGCAAACTCGGCATCCTTACCTAGGCCAGCTGCAACGGTCGCCAAGGAGAAATCATTGACAGAACTATGAAAAGTCAGCAACCCTCGTCTAGCCTTCGGCTGTAGAACAACCAACTATTCAACTGCACGGCTGACAGATCGTGAGAACTTGGGCGTGATAAAGCCGTATTTCAACCAGTCCGGAAGGGCACTTCGGCCTTCACGAGTAGAGCCCGTGGGGTCGCGAGAGTCATTGTTGTTAGGCGGGACCTTTTCGGCATTCTTGACCATGGAGGCGAAAGCATCCTCCCAGTTGACCTTTCCACGGACGCCCTTGACGTAAGCATCTGCGAACACATTGTCCGAGTTAGAACCACCCTGCACTGCACCGTTGGAAAATGAGGACCGCGCGTCGGAAACCCATCCAACATTGCGCCAAATGTCAATCATGGATCGGAGAAGCTCTTCATGATACGTGGGCTGTAGAACATGAAGCAGACTGGTGGTGCAACGATACTAAAAAGAGCAGCAATCAGTAAAACATATTAACATATAGGCTCAATTCTCATGCTAACAATGTCCCAGAATGTGAATATATCGTCATAGTAAGGTTCGTCCGATTTCCAAAGGGGATTTTCGCCAGTCTTGTTCTGCGGCAGCAGATGCATGAAGTACAGCGCGCTGTAGAGTTGATTGAGTTTGGTGCTGTTGGTCTCCGTAGTGGTTACTTTGCTGAAAACTTCCTTATTCCACACTTGGCGTGTTTGCTCTTGAACGTCTCGGAGCTCGGTGCCGCGAGGGATCTCACGCACCACACTCTCACAAGCTTGCTGCGTGGAAATAAATGACACACCAACTCTGGAGACGACAGAGGTCTGGTTGAACGTGAAAAGAGCACCGGCGCGTGGAGCCTTGATGGGGTCTTCTCTCTTGCTACTCTTGCCGGCCGGAGTGCGATAGATTTTGTACGTAGCGGGCGCATCGAAATGGCCGCAGAAGTAGACCGTCCAAGGAGCAGCCCTATTCCACCCCTGCGTACGATTAGATACCTTTGACCTGCAAAGTTTGTGGTTCTTTTCTTACATTGTCGTATTTTCCTGAGCCGGTATAGTACAGAAAGCCGCTCTTGTCGGGCTCATTCAAGACGGTGATATCTCCACCAAGGTAGTGCTGCCCCAGTCCCTGCCCGCGATAAGAGGACAAGACATGGGAGACATCGACCCAGATATTGAGCGGCTTATCAGTTTTTGGGAAGGTGTATTGCAGTATGCCTGCTTTTGTAGTAGCTGCAAGCTCGACGGTGGTGCCAGAGCCAAGCTTCGCTCGGTAGTATCCGACTTCTGTGTGGTCTGCCTCCGCACGCGTGTCGTTGGTATTTTGAACAAGGGGGTCATCAATATGCCCGAGGACAGGCATCTGCGATACAACGCCGTACTTGGGAGCGCCTCCAGTGCCGCTCTCATGCAGCATGGAAAAGCCAGTAAAGTTTCCATTAGCAAGGTAACCGGAATACGCATCCGTTCCAGAATAGAGATCGGGGCCGAGCTTAACAATCCCAAGAGGGCGCGAGACTCCAGGAAAAGTGTTTCCTCCTCCGATTGACCCAGTCTAACGTTTTCATTAGCCCATAAACTAGAACGCACCATCAGTCACTTGTAACAATTACATCTGTCAACGCAAACTTGGAGAGATCAGCATCCGCAGCAGGCGCGGCGGCGCCAATAGCCACCAAAGTGAATGCGAAACCTTGTCTGAGCATGTTGTTCAACTGCTAAAACTGTTGTCATTAGGTGCACCCTTTCAGTGTAACATATTGTGGAAGAAGAGCTGTCTGTCAGACGAACTGCGGGCGGAGATTAAATGTGCTGAGGTACTGAGCTCGGCGACTAACTAATGCGGAGCTAGGCAGTGCATTGGTAAACTTGGTTCTCACGGTACGCCCTCCGCAAGCGCTTATTATGACTGGTTAAAAATAGACAGTGCGGTTGTTGCAACACAATCCGCAGCAGAAATATAGATGCAGCAACTAAGTTAATTGGCTTAGAGCAGGCCCGGAGCGTGCCAGGGGAAAGCATTCAGCCGTGGCGGCGCCTCTGTTGCCTTGATTCTATGACATGATTATAGGCATTGTAGGAACTCAGGTGACATCATAGCATGTATAATATATAACTAAACATCAATTACACTGAAAGAAACAGCAGATCTAGCAAGCACTTGGCAAATGAGCCAACGACTCATTAAATTTTGCCCACGCCTTGTCCGAAACGGTCGCCATGAGCCAGTAGTTAGCAGAGCTGTCTTTACCCAAAATGTAGATGTTATCTACCGCCTTCAAATGCCCTTTAACGATAAGATGCAAATAGTTCACCGCGGTACCTGGAGGGTTTTGCCTCAAAGCGTCATCCCGCCCGCAACGTATAACCGCAGCGCTGAAATCTACCACCTGCATAAAGGCTGACTTGGTCAAATTATTGCTCATAATAACTCGCGAGTGCGGCGTCTCGACGTTGAGCGTGGAAAACTTCCTTTTCTGTCGTTCGCATTCTCTTAATTCGCGCAAGAGTATCTTGATTTGGTCTTCCGAGGTCTGTCGCAATGTTTGGCGCCGTAATTGAACAGCAATTTGCCCAATAGACGCGTGTGAGACCTCAGAGGTGAGATGACAGAATACCAAACTGACAATATTCTGAAGATAGACACCGTGATTTCCGGCGAGGCACTGCAATCTTCCTCGTCCATTCGCGAGTTGCAAGACCGTCATTGGATGTGCCTTTTTCTCAGCGGAGGTTATTGATCTGGTAGCCCAAGCTAAAAGAGCGTCGCCTTCGGTGATAAATGTCTCCCCAGCATCTTTTTTAGCGTCGAGGATTATGCGGTCGGCGGCAGCTCGTGGTAAAAATATCATGCGAGTATCACGAGGCGGGTGTAATAGCCTGTGCCATACAAACATCACAACAAAAAGGATGAAATCCAATCCAAGCAGGCGCCTTGGGCCGTCGAAGCTGTCTGTCCCAGGCCGGTCGTCGTTGTCGAGCGCTACAAGGACATCCTCTTTGGCTCCCAAGACCCTGGGAATCTCGGCATCTCTGCCGTTTAACTTCAGGGACCAAGCTTGCAATAGATGGGAAAACCCGGCGCCGTCAAAAAGTGTATGTGGCCAACTGAGGGAGACCAACGTCGCATCGCTGAACGAGGTTGTCAGCAACGCAATCTGTGGCGCCTGCGACGCAATGAAGTCCTTCATTTCGGATTGGAAATCATGTGGTATAGCAAATTTGCGAAAATCCATGTCTCCTGCAATGGATTGTGAGTATGCTGTAGGACCAGCCTCCGGCAGATGTTTCCCCAGAGGATGCTCGCGTATGCTCATGGAGAAGTCCTGCTTCGTAAAGGCAACGGCTGGTTGTTGATCAGTGAAGCGCTGCGGAACACGCAATTCTAATTTTCCATGAAGCTAATGCGCCGTCAGTATACGTTTCAGCAAACGAGCCAAAATTAGCATACGTTTCTTTGCAAGCGGCCACCCAGTTTCCGCCAGTCGCCATGGTCCAATAGTTGTGTCAACGATGTATGAAGTTTATCAACATCCAGAACGTCATTGAATCGGAATAAGAAGGAAACCAGTTTATGGTTCGACGACCCAGCATCTACTAAATGGACTGGATAGATATCGAACTCGTCGTCGGAGGTCGGGGCCATTATAGAGGATTTTTCAGTTACCCTTACGGGTATGTTTTTTGCTGGCGATGGAGCTGGGCCACCTGGTGTGTATTTAGGTCAAGGCATTCGACCAGTTTCACGCTGCGAAGGTAGAGGGCAGTCGCGCGATGGCTTCCTGACTAAAAACAAATTGAAATCTAGCACGTCATAGTTTGCTTCGCAGCAATTATTGGGGGCAGTAGCAGCCTCGGTAAGTGATAGCTAAGCTATTATGCTGGGTTGTCATATGTACTTGATAAGCTCTTGGCACTATGTGGGACACTGGCTGAAACTGGAACCAGGGTCGCTGATCCCCACGCCACTTCTCGCGAAGGCGCGCTTCTGCAAGAGGGCAAGGATTTAGGCCCTGAGATTCAACCTACTGGTTCTAAAAAAGATGCTGGCTTTTTGCGGGGGGGGTTCTTGTATTTGTTTGTCCACCCCAAGCTCCCATGTTTGGGCATGCTCTTACACATGCTTCTTTGAGTGGAGTTGGCCCGCAATGCCGGACTTCCAATTGCCCGCATGATGAATGCCATTAAAGACATTGGACGCTGTCTAGGAATATTTTCAAAACGGGCAGACTTCTTCTCCAAAGAGTTTTAATTGAAATTCCGTAATATAAACAAATTCTATTCAACTATAACATTGCTGCTTCATTCGTATACATGTCGTGGTCAATAGCTTCCCTCCAGTGATGCCGAGGTAGTAAACGGCCATCTTCGTTTAGGGGCAACCGGCGCACCAGGCGACCTTGCTATCACCACAAATGCAGCACCAAGTAGTGCAATCCTCGATTCCATCGCGCATCTCGATCGTGAAGGTTCCTCGGCTCTTGATGCTGGAAGTCATGGGCTGGGCAGCAGCAAGGCCGGCGAGGACAGCGACGACAGAAACAGACAGCTGCATTTTGACTGCATAGAGGTTAGTATTGTATTGTATTATTTGTGTCCTGAGACGAGGGCATAGCATATTACTTGTTGTGTAAAAAAGTAGCGGGAGAGGAATGGGCTAGATCGTAGTGATGAGCTGATTGATAGTGAGTTATGATCAAGTCTTTTGTCAATTCACCCAGTATTTATATTCTCGTGCGAACCGGAATTGAGTGGTGTCTAGGAGTTTCCGTATATTCCATTACCATTTTTGCTAAAAACAGAATGCACGAAATATGAGTAAGCGTGAAGCTGACAGAATATGCTTTGGTGACCATTCGCATGATCGAGGGACGCGCACACTCAGAGCTGAGCTGCCACTAATTAAGCTTAGTTGGCATCGGGATTGGGGGGACTTTGCCATCTGGGGCAGCTTTTACCGTCGTGCATCGTCGCTAGCTTGTTTATTTCCGTCATCCCATCATCGATGCTTATCCAAACTAGCTGACAGGTCTCCAACCCCGGATTCTTCTCCATTTTAGGCCAAAGTCAGAATACCTGCGTTAGGAAGCGCGGTGTTTGCCGTTAGCAACGCGCCGAGTCCTCGTTTCAATCACCCAGTTCTGCCATGAACAAGACCGGTCCCTGTTGGCTGAACCTCCCAACATAAAAAAGCCACTTACGTTTCCCACCACATGGCATCATTAATCTGCCTATATATAGATATATAGATTAGAACAATCATTAAAATAGCTGTACCAACAACATAAACACGTGTATTTAATTTTATACTTCGCCAAGCGCGGCGACGCGGAGTTGCAAGCCCAAGACGTGATGGTTTATCAATCAACATCACCTACCCTATACTTGTCCTCCATTTGCGCTAGCTCCATCTCACCCGCCCCGCCAGATCGAGCGGATCAAAGTCGCCCCGCCTTGTGCATCAAAACCTCCCAGGTCCCAAGTCGGTGTGAGAATTTTGTCGGTCAACACAGGCAGAATCACAATCTGGGCGAATCTGCCACTTCTTGAGCTGCACTTTTCGTATCCGGCTACAGCTTTGCGCCGGCCGTCGTTTCGTCGTCTTCTTTTGGAGACGGCTTTGACTATACCTGGTGCACGTTTTGGGGCGGCACCGGGAAGCAACCCCGGCCACTCCGTCGGTCATC